>JBBPKB010000464.1:0-13032 GCA_038089035.1 Boletellus dicymbophilus
CCATTATCATCATCATCATTTTCATGCTAATGTTGTCAAGGAAGGCTACATTTTATGAAAGCCCAAGTTTGCAACATGCAACATCCTTTTCAATTGGCAAGAAGTGGAGATAAATACAGTGGAAACCACACACCTTGAGCTACTTCTTATAGGCAATATCACACTGGACTATTTTAAAAAAAATGTTTATACAAGTAGAGTCACTTCGATTGCGAACAACCGTAATACAGTTCTCAGACTAGAGTTTACATTAGATTCGTAGTGCGGCGAGGGTAAAAATCAAAATGGGTCAGTCCGGATCATTTACTGTTGCGGGTAGACGAGGCTTAGCCAGGGCCTCCTTGAAGGTTCAAAACATGGCTGGCAAGTGAGGGTGAAAATCGAAAGCAACTCGAAACGGTTTGAACTATCTACGACAGTCCGAACCATTTACCGTTGCGAGTAGATAAGACTCACCCAGAGCTCGAGCGCTCAAGGTTCGAAACGCAGTGGCTGGCAGACGGTGGACGAATTGCCTACGGTCCGCTCTCTACTCCGCCCGGCTAACCGCTCCGTGTCTCTCTCAAGCCCCACTGGGAGTCGTAGAATGAAGTCGCACATCAAACATGTCAGCGTTTTTTTTTCTGACGAAACCTCTACAAAAACACGGGATCCAATAAATTTACCCCCGAGGCGTCCTAACAAGATCAGACTGTTGGCAGCGTGCACCCGATGCTTGAACTAGCGGACACGAGCTCAAGAGCGGCTAGACAGTGGCCGCAATCCATTAGCCAACCACAAACTGTGGCTGAAGGCCACACAGAGTTGCGGCGCGGAAGATGAGGGTAATGTTGGTAATTAGGGAAGAGCAATCATGTAAGTCCGGGCCGTTGATTCGATCGCTTTCGGAGGTCAGATCTCCCTTGACATTAACGGCGGTGCTTGAGACTCCGTTGCCTCTTGCTGACGACTAACCATGCCGATTTTGGGAACACATACGGGTATCCGTACTCTTAACCTGCGAGAATGATGACGTTGCATGCTACAGCCGTCACGTTTGGCTTGTCCGCTTCCACGAATGGCGGGTGTCTGTGTGCGCAGCTACCGCAGTACACTTGTCATGCGCCCGACGTCCAACAAGACAGCCACTTGATGTGTGGAAACGGCGCTGACACGCTCAATTACACAGCCAACAAGGCAGGCGACGAATTGGTGGGCTGATGAGCGGCGGGCAGTCTGTACAAACCCGCACTGGCGAAGCACATACAGAGATAGTGTGAGTTGAGGCGAACAGGCGGATTGGGTGAATTCGCGCTGACGATGATGGACGGCAAGTGGCCAACTTGGTGCCGGCGCTTGGCGACTACGTTGACGCGTTAAACTGGTACGCATCCGCCCGCGTGACAGCAAGACGGCGTGGGCGTATCACCCTAAGGCACAGCCATCCAAGTTCGACTTCGGGTGGGGCAGTATGTTTTTTTTTGATCGAACGATGGTAGTATAACATCGACAGGATTCTTCAAGTTCATCCCAAACTAGCTAGCCTGCCACCGCTTTCAAAAAAAAAAAACACGTTATTCTTCTGAGAAAAAAAAAAAGCATGGAAGTGGAGCAAAAAAAGGAAGGCTCCTCGGTACGTTCGCATGGGAGCCGCGCGCGCCCAGCGCTCCCCCGGTCTCCAATCTCACCCGACACTTAATATTTAATCCGATCCCGATTATACGATCCTTGGGTCAGACGTCATTGACACCCTTTCTTTCACGATCATATCGCACCGATTTTCCTTCCTTAGGAAGGGAACCTGGTTGTACATATTGTCCCATGCACATAACTCATATACAAAGGAAAAAAAAACCCCCCATTTCAAAATGATCCCTCCAACCTCATTTACGTAAAACGTCCTCCCAAAAAAAAACATACATTTCCTTGCAAAAATGGAATAAAGGTAAGCTTAATATGTAAGAAAACGTTTGTTGAGAGTTGCGCCGTCGGTGCTGCGTGTTAGTCGGTGTGTGCGCGTGTGCGGATGTGGGTGTAAATTATGTAGGGTGTGGGTGTGTGTGTGGGCTCGCTCTCGTAAAAAAAAAAAAAGGAAAACCCGAACAAAGGGCGAAGTCATCACGGTCGTTGTCGTCAGTGGGATGAGTTAAGGAAGAGAAAGAGAGAGAAAGAGAGTTAGTATATATATATATAAGGAACGGGGCTCTTTCCCTCCCCACTAAAAAAAGGTTGAGGAAGAAATATCGTATAAGTATGTATCCGGGGGAATGTCTAACTAGCAGTTTACGAATCCCAGATTCGTCCAAGTTGTGGCATGGAAGAGAAAAGAGAGGAGAACGCAGTTCAGTGTGTTCGGCGTGCGGCTATAGCGACAACATGGCCACCCAGCTCGAACATGCGAGCACGAGGGACATCCAACACAGCGCCAGAGATCTATGTGACCTCTCCGCGCTGCAATACGCGCGCGACGACCGATCATTCAGTCAACACCTACTCCCATGGCCAAACGCAAAAAAAAAACGCACCCGCTACTCTGAGACGGCTGATTCGTGATCTTGACCGTCATGACCGCGACGAGCCCATCTATCGCGTTGGCGCCGTCGACGGCGACCGTCTGGTAGTGGTTGATGCCGACGCTCGTGTTCTGGAGCAGCCCCGACACGTAGTCGACCGAGGTCTGGTACGTGTACCCGCCGTAGGACGTCTGGCCCGAGTACGTGCTCGCGTTGGTGAGGTTGGTAGTCGGAAGGATGGTCGACTGGTTGGTGGCGTTGCCGACCAGCCAGTCGCGTCCGAGATCATATCTGTCAAACCGTTAAAGGGTCGTGTGTCAGACGTCAAGTTTTTTTCGGGGGGGGGATGGATAGTAGATAGAACGCGAATTGTTCCGAAAACACGTACCCGTTGACGATGATGTTGTGTTGGTCTGTAAGGCTTATCGATTGAGAACGATTGCAAGGACGAGGAGGAAACACGACCCAAAAGGGTGGTGGGCCACGTACCGGCTATCGGCATCTCGTACGAAGCCGCCATAAAGATCGCGCCGCTATCCGCATCCGGCCCGTTCTGGATCCAGTACCGGAAGTGGTTCCCGCCTTCGAGCGTTTCCTCGCAGGTGCCAAGCTCGACGTTGCCATAGTCCCATCGGATGACGGCCGTCTCGTTGACTGAGCGACGGGGAGTGAGTGCGCGACGAACAAACATGACTGTTTGATCGTGACTACGTACGGTATCCGTTCCCGTCGCCGAGGTTGGCGGCTTGGTCGCTGCCGGAATGCTGACCCAAACATTCGGTTGAGAAACCGAACGACCTGTAAAAATATCGAGGCAAGAGATGTCGCCGAGAGCAGGAAGAAAAAAAAAAAACAGCGTCCACGAACTGGAAATAGTTGATGAGACCGCCATTGTCCACGCTGTTCTGGAGGGCCTGTGAATCGGAGTAGGCCGAGAGGATGATGTTGAGCGGTTCGCCGAGTCCTGGGGGGTCCGTGTCGGGCACTTCCTACGCAAGCACAAGAAGCGGCGTCCATTCGCGTCAGCGGCACAGGATGAGACGCAGTTTTTTTATGCGCACTGTTAGCATGCTGCCACCTCCGTCCATGGGGATATAGTAGCCATAATTTGTCTCGCGTCGTCGGGGTGGTGCTGGAGGGCGGGCGGCCGAGAAAAGGAACGGTATCGACAGGGTAACAAGCAACCACGATCCGGAGCAGAGAGAGAACATGGTTCGGACTGGGTATGTCGATTGAAACTTGGCAGAGTCGATCTGCGGGGTTGGTATTGGAAGTGTAACTGGGCAAGGACCGGCTTGCGAAACAAGAAGAACAAGGAAATGTATGTACATAAGGTCGGGATGGGTCTCATCCTCATCCCGATGTGTACAGCAAGCACTTATGTAAACCATCGCCAACTCGGCTCGCCCGCTCACCGACCCTGCTACAGCGTTCTACCGTCGAGCACTGGTGCGACCAGCAGGGCAGCAAGTCACCTCGAGGTGCCAACATTGGTTGCCCTCGCAGCCACAAGGCACAAATATATTATATTTAGCACGCCACTGCGCCCACAATAACAGACATACGTACGTACGTCGTCACTAGGCCACAACTGGCCGTCTGCGGGTTTCCGGGACCTCAAAGCTATGCTGAATAATTCCAAAGGACACAATTTTCGATTCACTTGTTCAACGGTCGCCAATTGCAACGGATCTGGTTTCTCCTTGACGATCGTCCACCGACACTGAAATCCACGCAAAACTGCGACCAGGACAGAGGGACCACGAATCAAGTAACGAGTTGTATTCAAAAATCGTTGATGCTACCTGAGGTATACAACAGAAAGTACAGTTCATACATGTGACCGCGCTCGATCAATAGTTGCCCGAAATCGAAGACTTGGCCAATTCCTCAGCTGCACGGAACATTAGAGGGGGGGACTGAAATGTCGATAGATCTTCTGCTGATCACCCACCTTGCTCCTTGACCTTGTGTTGGTCGATCGCGTCGAGACCCTTGGTTTCGAAGAGGTGAGTGATGAAGGCACCTGCGACACCAGCCCTGATTTGCGGGATTAGATCATCCTGCATCCAGACACGGTACGTATGGACGCACAAAACCTCCTTCGCCTTGCCATGCGATACGTCTTCGCCATTTTTCGCTTTGTGTTCGTTCCATGCTTTTACGGCCTACAAAACTATTCGTTATGTCTGTATCTCGCATAGAAACAGAGGGAATAACGGACCTCGTAGGATGCAGCAGCGGCGATAACATCATGGGAGAGGTGGCCCTTGTGGGGCTCCCAGTTTTGGACCTTCGGATAACATCGTCAGTAACAGACCATAGCCACAGCGATCTGCCCACTTGATCATATGCTTCCTTGGTCATCGTGGCGTTTCTTGGTCTTGTTCAATGTGGGTGTTGCGATAAAGAGGATCAGAAACTGGGGTGGGCTTTTATATCTGGGCTAGAACCGTCGGATCAGTCGGTTGGAGACGGTCGGGACTCGAATGTCGCAATCCGTAGCACCTTCAGCAACAGCATTTTGCAACCGAGACACTGCCAAGTCACTTAAAGCCGATGATATCGCTCCATGTGAAAACGATCCACTCGAACCGGCCAATCGCAACATGACATGCAGTACAAGTCTTGCCGGAAAAATCAATTTACAATCAAATACCGTGTTACAGAATCAGATGTACATCATTTCGAATTCGGGAGTCCCAACTAGTACAGCTCGTGGACCGTTGAATCAAAAACGGCGGTGGTGCTGTTGGTGCTGATGGAAGCGACGGAGGCGTTCCGCCCCAAACGACTGATCATATCGCTCGTCATACGGCTGATTGAACGGTTGATTGAATGGCTGATTGAACGGCTGATTGAATGGCTGATTAAACGGCTGATTGAATGGCTGGTTGAACGGTTGATTGTATGCCTGATAATACTGCTGGCTGTAGCCGTCGATATGCTCTTGAGCTGCATATTCAGAAGAAACATCAATTGACTGGACTGAGATTTTTGCGCATTGCGTTCGTTACCCACCTTGTTGCCTGGCCCTGTGTCTATCGATTGCATCGAGACCCTTGGTTTCCACCATGCGGTCAATAAAGGCGCCAGCCGCTGCCGCCCTGATCCCCCCTCGCAATTCAGCCGTCGAAAGAGAAGCGATGTATATAAACGCACATGAATTGCTTCATCGTGGCATGAGACACTTCTGCGCCGTTGCTTTGCTGGTGCTCGTTCCAAAGTTTCATAGCCTGTTGCGATCAGACATAACTCGTGCTAAGAGGAGATAGGGACAGACCTCGTAAGAGGCGGCGGCGGCGATGAGTTCGTGTGAGAGCTTGGCCTCGTGATGAGGTTCGTAGTTATAGACCTAGACGGATCGCCAGCGCCACGTCAACAGGTCTGCTTGTGATGCGCACACTGATCCTACTCACCTGTTCCCATGCTCCCCTATGATGATGCATCGTAAAGTTCCTTGTTCAGAGCCTTGATTCGAAAAGAAAAGTGATGCGGGTGGATGTAGTTTGGTACTAGAAAAATCAGCGGGAGGAGCTTTATATCCATCCCCATCATTTTTGATGGCACTGTCTTGTGGCGGATTACGTACGAAACATGCACCGGTTTTGTCTGCTGCGCCCCAGGCTCTTATGCACTGCCTGTCCGCAGCGACCAAGGCTTATCATATGACGTCCTGCTGTGGGCAGGCATCGTTTCTGATCTTTACCGATGCCGGCAAGAACAATAAAGCAATGCTCCCACATCTGCAAAAGTCTTTGTCGTGCCTTGTACTACAAACGTAATCAGCAAGTGCCAGTTCGTTCCGAACGAAGGCTCCTCGATCGCTCATTCAATCCCAGTCGCAGGCCAGTAAACATGCGGAATACGATAATACCGATCTGCTCACTTGATCGTATGCCTCCTTGGTCATCGTGGCGTTTCTCGGCCTTGTTCGAGGTGGGTGTTGTGATAAGATCCCAAGAGACCAGGGTGGGCTTTATATCCTGGACCGGAAGCGTCGGATCAGTCGGTTGGAAGACGGCCAGGGTTGCGATTCGGACGCTGCCAGGTAGCTTAAAGCGTTGCATGTGAAAACGATTCACTCGAGTCATCCAATCGCAATATGACATATAGTACAAATCTCGCCGCAAATCAATTTACAATCAAATAACGGGACTCTGTTTTCATACGGGTATACATCATTTCAAATTCGAAATGGCGTTGAATCAATGGTGGCGGTGGTGCTCGAATTCAGGACTATTTGCAGCTGCATATTCAGAAGAGATATGCGTTCTTCACCCACCTTTTGGCTTGATATCGTGGCTATCTATCGCATAGGGGCCCTTGGTTTTGACCGAGCGGTCAGTAAAGGCGCCAGCAGCTGCCGCGGCGGCGACTTCATATGGGGTGCTTTCTGCCATGTGAGGCTTCCTGACCCAGACGAGCCGTCACGTCAACATATCTGCATGTAATGAGCATACTGATCCGCTCACCTCTTCATATGCTTCCCTGGTCATCGCGAAGTTCCTTGTTCAAAGTAGAGAGAAATGTGGTTCGATAAGAGAATCAACGATTCGGGGAGGGTCTTTATATCTTGTGGCAGATTACGTACTGCTGCACCCTACTTGTGTGATCAGTCGTCGTAACCGCAGTGACCACTTATCATATGACGTTCTGCTGTGGGCGGGCTGCCGGTAAGAACAATAAAGCAATGTTTCTGCAGAAGTCATTGTTGTGGCTTGTAATACAAACGTAATCAAGCACGCACGTTGGTTCGTTCCGAAATGTGGGCTCCTTCGTTCTTTCAATCCCAGTGTCGCGGTCCCTTGCAGGCCAGTAAATATGCGGAATAAACTGTTGAAGACGACGCCGATCTGCTCACTTGATCGTATGATCTTGTTCGAGGTGTGTGTTGTGATAAGATCATAAGAGATCACTTTATGATCCGAACCGTCGGATCAGTCGGTTGGAAGACGGACGGGGCTCGAATGTCGCAGCCTTGGCTGCCACGTAGCTTAGATCACTGCACGTGAAAACGATCCACTCGAGTCGTCCAATCGCAACATGACATACAGGTAAACCAATTTACAGTCAAATACCAAGTGTTACATACAGATATACATCATTTCGAACTCGGAATGGTGTTGAATCAATCCCGGTGGTGGTGGTGGTGGCGGTGCTCCTCCCCGTACGACTGATTATTATACTGCTGACCATACTGGCCCTCGAAATGCTCTTGAGCTGCATATTCAGAAGAGATATCAACCAACTGGACAGAGATTTTAGCCCATCGCGTTCGTCACCCACCTTGTTGCTTGACCTTGTAGCTGTCGTACGCATCGAGGCCCTTGGTTTCGACCAAGCGGTCAACTAAGGCGCCAGCAGCTGCCGCCCTGATCCCCCCCTGTATTTCAGCCGCCTAAAAAGAGGATTGCTATGTATGAACGCACCCGAATTCCTTCAACTTGGAATGAGACACTTCTACCCCGTTCTTTTCCTGGTGCTCGTTCCAAGCTTTCGCGGCCTGTTGCGATCAGATATAACTCGTGCTAAGAGGAGAAGAAGCAGACCTCGTAAGAGGCGGCGGCGGCGATGACTTCGTGTGAGAGCTTGGCCTGGTGAGGCTGGTAGTTGTTGACCTAAACAAGTCGTCACATCAACAGATCTGCATGTAATGGGTACACTGATCTACTCACCTGTTCCCATGCTTCCCTGGTCATCGTGAAGTTCCTTGTTCAGAGTGGAGAAGAATGTAGTTTGATAAGAGAATCAGTGATTCGGGGAGGGGCTTTATATCTGCCATCATTTTGATCAAGGTGTCATGTGGCAGATTACGTATGGAATACCCTGGATAGAGCTACTTGTGCACTGCCTGTGATAGTCGTCATAACTATAGTGACCACTTATCATATGGCGTTCTGCTTTCGGCGGGCGTGGTTTCTGAAACTCGCCGATACCGACAAGAACAAAAAGCAAATGTTCAAGGTTTTTGTCGTGGTAAAATTTGGCTTGTTTGACGTACAAACACAATCAACTGTCTCCCTCCGTTCATTCGGTCAGTGTCGCAGTCCCTCGCAGCTAGCTCTCGTAAATTCCGCAGCGCCTGTGGCCCATCCGTGTCAAGTGGTCGGTGAAGCGGTGATACGGCCAACGCTGGCCGGTAAATGTCTCGCTTCTTTTCGCGATTGGCTGGGCTGTCCGCATTGCAAAGGAACTCGTTCTCTCCCGACCCGACTTTTGACGACCGAGCTGAGCTGCGTCGCACGGATCACACAGCCTCGGCGAGCTGCGCTGTTCATGCGCCTCCCACTAGGTGAGTTTCCCACGAAATAGTCGTTTCGAAGCAGTCTGTCGGGCTGTGTTCTATTTAATCTCCCCAAAAATTTTAATGGGGTTGGAGAAGTAGTGTTTCTCTGCTTTGCGAACAGGGTCGGTGGCCGTGGCAATCGCCCATGATTGACTCGATGCAATATTGTGCTCGCAAGTATTGGGGACCTGGTTTGCCAATGTCAATGACAGATCATTCTAGAAGCGTCTTCGATGTGACAGGTGGGGGGAGTACCATGCGGATCTGCATTGGCAGCCACTTTCCATTTGGAAACATATGCATCGCTCTGAGTCAGACCGGTAAGCAACTGGGACGCCGATGGTGGCCACGATGTCGTCGACACGTAACCTCTTCATTCTCCGTTCCCATCCTTTAGGTTACCGAGCAGACGCGTCGAACGTCTCTCAGATCAGTGTTACTGATCAGATGCGGGGGACGAGTGACGCTGTCTTCCGGTTGGCTGGCTCATTCATGTACCGTCGGGCCGGCTTCAGCCATTGATTTCTGCCCTGACTCAGCACATCGCTTAGCTCCATTTAGTCTCACGAGGGCTGCGCGGTTCAGGGGCCTCCGTACCCGTCGGGGGGGGTTAAGCCTGCTACCGGCAGTGGTCTCGCACCATTTTATTTTCTCGATGGCCTGATTTCTGTCGCTGTTCCACGCTTTTTCTCTGGAATCTTCCTGGGCGTATAGGAAATATTATTTTATGTCGTGCCTGGTTTCTGCGGCGGTGAGGCGGTGTTCCCGTCGATCGGCATTCGGTAATCCGCGTTCTGAGATTGAAAGGCTGTGAAAATTGTGTCCCTTATAAGTTGGGGGCGAGTCATCTCTGCGGGCCATCCCATCCTTCTTCCCTTCCCCATTCAACGACCTTGGAGCAGCTCTCGCACCTGCTCCCAAGTCGTCCTCGAGTCACTTGTACTCTTCCCGCCCTCCGTGAGTGATTCAGTTCGATATCCATCTCTTTCATTGTGCTACGTGTGCACTGTCTGCTCGGCACCGCTGCGCAAAAAACACACTGCTTTCGATTTCTGTCTGTCGACTGAAATCAGCTCTCCGTGTCGCGCTGCCATGTCTACATTTTATCACGGTGCTCTGTCGATCCCCGGGTCGCCCGATCTGTCTCGTCTGCCTCTCCCTGGGCACTCACGAACACCATCGGCGCGACCCTTGGACTCGCGGCCGTCTCAGTGCTCGCCGAGTCACATTGAGCTCGAACTGCACACGGATGCATACGATACCTCCCGTGCTGAGAATGAAGCACTGACGACATCGTCCCCTGGTTCCAGACTCGCCAGGCCTTTCGCGTTGTCGCCTGGCCCAGATCAGAAACCAATTACCCCTCACCACTCAGCAATTTCCGACTCATATCTATCGTACACTCCAGATCAACATGTCTTCCCCGTCGATGACTTGCTAAATAATCGGTCGACCTCGCATCTTTTCGGTCTCTCGCCTCATCACGGTCACCAGGTCTTGTCCCCCGCTGCTCTCCTTGAAAGTTCCCAACTTTCAAGCTCGTCTTCTCGCCATGCTGCGATAAACAGCCACTCTGAACGTCCGCGGACGTCTAATCAGGTTTTTAATAACATCTCGGATCTCGCAGCCCATTATGGGATTCCTCAGTTTTTGCCAATCGCCCCTCGAACAACTCCACGTAGAACAGACATACAAGGAGCGCCCTCCTCACTGCAAAGCGAATCATTCTTTTCGTCTCCTCATCTCCAAAATCTTTGCTCCAACTATTTAACTATGCTTTCTCATCAACCCGGCGACAGTGGCGCCATCGATATTCCGGCGGAGCAAACTTCACCGGTTGCGACTACCATAGAAGTGACGGATGCGGATGCCGTTCGCTCGCTCATGGATGTTTTGATTGGTTGGTATTTTAATGCAACGCATTGGAAGGAACTTTACTCATCTAGTTCTGCAGCGGGAACGCCGGAGCTTCAGATGTCCAATGATCTGAATGACTATCTCACCTCGCCACTGATAGATTCGCCCTTTGACGATGACTTGCTTGCTACGCCTGCTGTCGGTTCCGACATGCACGCGGACATCTTGACAAGTCCTCTGATTTTCGGTGGGAATGACTCGACCGGTGATTTTTCACCACTGTTTGGCGACGACTTCGGCGACCCATACCAAGGGTTGAAAATACCAGAAAATGATTCTCTCCCTCCATCCAACATAGGCCCAATGTATACTTTCCCATCTCCGAGCTCACCGGTCATTGACTTCCCTGGTGTATCGCCCTCTGACGCCAAGACGGTGCCTGCCAAACGTAAGGCAAATGTTACTGGTACTCGGAAGAATATCACACCTCAGTCTCTTGTTCCTATCGACGCCCCAACCCAAACCCGCAAGTATCTCATACCGTCCGCCACTTCCAGAAAAGAGCTTCCTGCCACTTTCCGGCGTAAACGGCTGCGTACTGTTGAGCCGGGTGACGAAGCAGACCAACTTGCGGAAGATGATTTAGTTCCAACGACTACCGAGCAGCAGCAGATCGAAGCAAAACGACGTCAAAATACGGTCGCTGCTCGTCGGAGTCGGAAGCGCAAGCTCGAGTACCAGAGGGAGTTGGAGGAGAATGCGGATCGATGCAAGCGGGAGAGCGAAGTATGGAAGCAGCGAGCGCTGACTTGCCAGGCTCTACTTCGCAGTCACCGTATCGACTGTCCGGAGTTCCCCGATCCATGATTTCTGTACTGCGGTTGTGATTTCGTCTTCATACCATTGTCTTTTTTCTTCCGATGTTTTCTTGTTTTATGCAAACAGTTTTATGGTTATTTCGAACCTAATCTTCGGTGCTCCGTGTACTGCTATTTCCCCTACGTTTTCCCCCCTTCCCCCATTATCCACTGGCTAAGGAGCATCGTCGTATCCCCATCCCCTGTCCCCCCATATTTCGATCTTCTATCCAAACGTTGCACACACCCGTTTACGTTCACACTTGTCATGTATTTTGCTAGACTGAATGAACTATTCTGTTCGCTGCATTTTGGTCGGGCAAAGAGTGGCTCTGAATTGAATTTCCGATTTCATACCCCAACATTTCGCGTGAACACCACCTAACGCTTTCTACCTCTGTCGACGCTCGTGGCCAGTCCACCGGCGTCACCGCTCGAAGAGTCTCCATGTTTACAACGACGTCCGCGAGGACGAGTGCCTACGAGCGCCTCGAAAACGGAATAAGCTCCAACCGACAGTCGTCGAGCAGCCTGAGGAAACTCGCCTGGAAAAAGATCGCGATCGGATGTGCCGTGCTCATGGGACTCGTCTGGTTTTTCGGTCCCCGCAAGGACGTGGCTACAGCGAGTACGACCTCTTTGATTTGAAACGTGGAGCGCTAACCAACCATGTTCTTTCTTTCTTGCAAGACATTCTACCACCTGGATTAGACGACAATGACATTATTTACCCCCCAGAGAGCGTGATACCCACGCAGCCAAGCTCTGACACCTCACCCTCGTCCTCGTCCCCCTTGCCTGTGTCCGGCACGATATCGATACCAACCTCGCCCGAAACAGACCCAGACCCGCTCAAGACGGTACACTGCACGGAGCCGTACGCGCCACACCTCCCGCTCGTACAATACGCGCTCATGATCGATGCCGGGTCGACCGGTTCTCGTATCCACATTTACAAATTTCACAACTGTTTCCCTCCCTCCTGTCCTCGTCCTCGTCCTCGTCCTCCTCTGGGTCATCGTCATCGCCTCCACCGGCACCGGCGCCCGCATACGAATACGAAGTGTTTCGCATGACCCAACCCGGTCTGTCCGACCTGCGTACGCACGGCTCCCCCGCGGGCTCTGCAGCCAGTCTGGACGTCCTCCTGGACGAAGCCGTGCGCGTGGTCCCCGCCTCGCTGCACGCGTGTACGCCCGTGGCGGTCAAGGCGACCGCGGGGCTGCGGCTGCTCGGCGCGGAGAAGAGCGGGGAGATCTTGGAGGCGGTCGGGAGGAGGCTGAGGGAGCGGTATCCGTTTCGGGTGGTGGGCGAAGGGAAGAAGGGTGGTGATGGGGTCGAGGGTGGTGGTGTCACGGTTATGGATGGGAGGGAGGAAGGTGTGTATGCGTGGATGACGGTGAACTATTTGATGGGTACGGTCGGTGGTGGTGGTGGGCTTAGCGCGGGTGAAGAAGAAGACGACGACGACGACGACGATCAAAAGACGGCGACGTACGCGGTGCTTGATTTGGGAGGCGGGTCGACGCAGATCGTG
>JBBPKB010000465.1:0-12997 GCA_038089035.1 Boletellus dicymbophilus
ACTAAAAAGTTTATATATGGAGGGGAAAATAGATTACTAAGTATAGAAGCAGAAATCAGAAGGTACCAGAAAGTTGGAGGAGAAACTATTCCAAGGCATCACCTTATGAAAATTGAGTTCACATTAAATCAAGAAAACATGGATTGTAGGGATCTGACCTGTCAAATTAATCTAGTTCTTGGACTTTGGTTTACTGTGACAATCCAAAAGGTTTCCTTGTTTGTTGAAGACAAAGTCAGCAAGCAGATAGTGTTGGCTAGGTTGTCAAGCAAGTCATGTGGAATGTACACCTCATCTTCAGAGGGCTTAGAGTCAGAGTCAGAATCGGAATTGGAGGGTCTACCTCCTAGTGTAGTAGGAACTTCAGAGTTACTGTGACTGCTGGGGTTGTGAAAATGAAAGGACCAGCAAGGGCATTATTATAAGGCTCTCTAATGCATATGTCAGGAACAGAGGGTTGTAGAGGGGTACATCCTTGTGATGAGGAAGAAGGTGGCAATGGTACAGAAAAGCTGTAAAACAATGGACAGATTCAGAGCCTCAGTGACTGCTGCTGAAGGTAGAGAGTGAGTTAGAACAAGTGGAAATGGAAGGTGTTGTGATTGCTCATGAACAGGATTTCATGAAAGGAGAAGACATGAGTATGAATCCAATACAAGCAGCAGCAGGAATATACTGTTAAACTACTATTTTGAGAGGGTCAGAGTCGGATCAGAGGGTGGTGCAAAGCAATAAATCAGAGGATAGAAGTCACATGGTGACAGTGAGACAAGGATATGAAGGTAGGATGATTTGCTAACTTAATATTCCAGCTAAGCTCTACAAAGCAGATTACTATAGAGTATTTATACTATAGGAGAAATGGATGACTAAGTACAGAAGCAGAGACTAGAAAGTACTGGAAGGTTAGAAGGAAAACTATACTGAGTATAGCCTCAGAGCTGTGCTCCTAAGTGAGCACTGGTATCAGGATATAAGTAATCAGAGGAAACAGAACAGAAAGGTCAGGAATGTTCTAGACAGAAGTGGAAACATAGATGATTACTAATCTAAGAGGGTATGAGAGAAAGTGTCTAGGAAGAATATAGAAATTATACTGGAGCTATTAGTGGAGTATTGTCAGAGAGATCAGAGAGTGGTCAGAATGCACAGGATATGACAGATCACTAGAGCCACAAACTGGTTCTACCTAAACTCTCCTGTTGCAAAACAACTTTACAAGGTCACTTTATCCACTGAATTAGTCCAACAGGCTGAATGAGAAAAACTAAAGCCAATGATTCTCTTTGAATACTTGTCAAACTGTGCATGAAAGGGTCAGAACTAACTCTGAAATACTCCAGAGTCAGGTGGGGTCAGACAGGACTTGCTTCACCTTATATAGTGTGCTCTTACAGCAGATCTGGTGTCCCAAATTTCAGAGAGGTCAGAGGTTGGAGGTGTGGTCATTCAACAACTGAAGGAGAGAAGATAGAGGGAGAGGTGAACAAGGACATGGACAGAGGGCACAAGTTTTGTTGATATTTGAACTAAAGCTTATATATAAAGGAGAAATCTGTTAAACTACCAATTGTGGGGTCAGAGTAAAGGAGTTTGGTTGAACAGGGTGTTGGCTTCACCTTATATGGTATGCCCTTGCAGAGGATTCAGTTCTCCTGGTATTTCAGGAGGGTCAGAGTCAGATCAAAGGGTAGTGCTAAGTACTAAGACAGAGGATAAAAGTCACACAGTGACAGTGAGATGAGGGATATGAAGGTAGGATGATTTGCTAACTTAATATCCCAGCTAAGCTCCACATAGCAGAATACTACAGAGTTTATATACTATGAGGAAAATGGATTACTAAGTACAGAGTTGGAACTAGAAAGTGCTGGAAAGTCAGAGGGGAAAGTATACTGAGCATAGCCTTGGAGCTGTGCTCCCAAGTAGGCACTGGTATTAGAATATTAGTAATCTACTAGAATATGAGTAATCAAAGGGAAATGGAATGGAGTGGTCAGGAATGTTCCAGATGGAAGTGAAAATGTACTTTACAGTAACATGCTCATCACTACCACAACAACAATGGCAATGATGGAGGAGATGGGAATAGAGGTGGATGACTGCTACTACCACCATAATGACAATGACAATGACAACAAATACATGGGCATGCAACTATGTCCATACTACAGCAGTGATAACAGTAGAATGGAGACAGTTCAGAGGCATCATCAGTGTGCTTATGACAACAATAGTGAAGGCAAAAGTGAGGACAACACAGGAACATGCACAACAGTAGAGGCAAGAGAACATAACTGCATACCCAGATCACACCAGTAGTGGTGGCAAGAACAGGAACAATAGCAACAATGAGGATAGAGAAGTGCAAACAACTGTACACCCATACTCCAACAACAATAACAATAGAAATGGGGACAAAACAACAGTGATAGGCAACAGTGAAAGCAAGGACACATCCACTGTGCATCCATACCACAACAACAATGGGAAAAATACAACAGCAATACTGACAGAAATGCAAGGATGTGTCAACAACAATAACAAGGACAGTGAAAGCAAGAGAATAAACTGCATATCCAGATTACAGCAGCAACAATAGCAGGGGTGGAGACAAGGCAATGACAATGACAGCAAGGGTAATGACATACAGCTACAAACCTATACCCTAACATTGGTGACAATTGAGGTAGGGACAACACAATAGTGATGGACTCAGATGGTAAGGGCAAGAGCATGCCTCTGCACACCTATACCACAACAATGGTGGAGGAAACACAATGGCAATGCAAGGGTATGTCCACCATGACAATAGTGAGGACAATGGCATGCAACTGTACATACATACCACAGAAACAATAGTAGAGATGAGGAAAACATGACTGTAAGAGCAAGGACAAGAGCATACAACAATAGACTTATATCTCAGCAACAACTATGTACAGTGGACATGAGGGTGTGCACAGACATGCCTGAAATAACCATGACCATGGTGACAAGGGAGGCAAACAAAAAAGGCAATCTAGAGACATGCCCATGATGATGATGGCAAGGAAATTGCATCCATACCACAGCAATAATGGCAAGGGCAATGTAGGGAGTACTCATAGCAACAACAGTAGCAAGGGCTATAGCTACAACAATAGTGTACCTCCACCATGGCCAATGACAATAACAATGATGGCACTCTAGTAGTTCCTATGGTCTTCTCTCTTGTATAAGAAACATCACTCAGTACTCAGATTAATTTATTCTTCCCTTTCATTGCAATTAGACATCATAAAAGTCCTCCCTTAATAAGTTATGCACTCAAGTTATGTAATTATATGATCATGTACAATTTTATCCCAGTTTGGAAGTGTATATAAGCAATGTATCTATAATCTGTAGGGTTAACTAGGAGGATGAAACAACTATCCAAAGGCCTAGGTATTAAATGGGATCATGGTCAAAGACCAGGTAAAGAAAAAAAGTAAAACAAACAAACCACCAAGGTTGTCGTGTGGTAGCAACAAGTTGGAAACAAGAATATTGAGATCATAATGTGGTAGTAACAAGGTGACTGGATAAGTATGCATTGGTAGGCAATAGTCATCCTACAACAAACCATCCTGATATGGGAGTACTTTGAGTGAGGCAGCTTGGTGAACTGATAAGAGGGAAACACCAAGAGAGCAAACTGAGACTCTTTGGTAGGATGTCATGCCTTTTTTATATACTAAACTAGGGTTTAAATTTGTTTGTATATATATGGTCTAGTTTGTATACTAAGCTAAATATTCCATTGGTTCTGAGTTTAAATAAGATAAGAGGGAATAATGCCATTGGTGCTGAGTTCCAATAAATAAAAAGGTAAATGGAAAAGCAGAAAGAAATAATAGAAGGCAGATAGCTGAGCATAGGTTTACATAGCCTTGCAGGCTTCTGTGCACAGGATCAGCACAGCTGAGATAAGAGGACTTATTGTCATTGGCTAGCAGTCATTATGAGTCATCAAGGGGTTGTGAGGACATTGTGCTATTAGTTGGGGAAAATAGTATCAAAGAGTGCATTTGTGATTGGACCAGGTGGAATAGGATAAAGAGGATCAAGAATGGGATCAGGGATAAGATCAGGGGTGCTCTAAACAGGTAATACTATTGGATGATAAGGATAGACTTTGTCTGGTATGTAATAGATGACCAAGCATGAGGTAGGGCAGTGCATGACTGTGTAAGGTAGTGTCAGTGGTCCAAGCTGTGATTGGGTAGGGTGCAATAGATGTAGAGCAATGGTGTAGAGATGTTGTGTAGGTCAGAAGAGGTTGGAAAGTGGCAGAAGAATAGGTGAAATATACCATACTGTAACAGAGGAGTTATAGAGTGAACCTTAATCTCAGCTTCAGACTTCTAAATTATAGCTATTTAGGTAATTACATATCAAACTTTCTTTCAAAGTCATGTTCTGATCCTAGTTAGAACAGATCAGAATGTTCTCTGACTTTATTCAGATCCATAGTGATTCATCCTATTCTATTTATTCATGACTTTGATGATCATATCACAAACACTAGATACTGTGAATGTTTAGTGATTTTGTTAAGTCTGGGCCCTCTACACCCAATTCCAGTTGGATGTCCAGAGATTATAGGGGTTGAAAGGGGAAGCAAAGAGTAGAACAGATTAGCAGCATATTGGAGTGGTGAAGACTTGCTAAGTCTTGGTCTTGGATTAGAGCATAATCATAAAAAGGGTCAGAAATGATTAGACATAATGTCTGGATGAATAGAGATAGGACAATTAATGAATAGGATGGACTAAATTGATATCTAGGCTAGGGTACATTGAAGTATGTACAGAGCCTTATATATGAAGAAACAGATTACTAAGTATGGATCACAAAATACTAGGAAAGCCAGAGAGTCAAGAAAAAGACAATGCTACACACTGCCTTGGAGCTGGGCTCCTAAGTGAGCACCAGAAATGGAGTATGTATGTGATTGATGTAAATATAAGTATAGTCATTGAAGGTAATGTACAATAGAGTCAGAGGTAATTACAGATTATAGTCAGAGTTGGAGTTGGATCAGAAATGGATCCAGAGTGTGCATGGAGGCCAGAAAGTGAGTGGAAAAGGGTCAGAGTTGGTATAGAGACTAGAAGCAGTACACACATGACAGATTTTTGGCAAAAAATAGTTTGTCAAGTATTATCATGAAGGGATATGAAGCACTCTTTGTAAAATATGGTATGTTAAGCCAGAGTCAAAAAGTCAATAAATCATCCTTTATCTGGTTGATGCTAACCCACATGACAGTGTCATTGTCATCATTAGTATGTAACTCATTATAGGACAAAGAATCAGCCTTCTTCAACAGGTGAGAACCAGTTATCTATATCAATACAGCTCCTATCACTTTCCTCATTAGAAAAGTTAATCAACAGGAGGACAGGGAGAGATTGATCATTGGTAAAGGCATATATACCATCTTTATTGTCCAAGTTAATCACATTCACAAACACATGCACTTATTTCATGGAGCTAGATGAAGTAACTTCAAGTCTTTTGACTCAGACTTTTTTTCTTGATACCTCAAGTAATAATGGGATGATTTATGCTGGTCAGAGCCACAAATCCAGTATTTTCTACCTACATAGTTTAACAATGAGAGTAGTATGTACAATAACTCTGGTAACTCTTAAGATAGGAAAGGTTGGGTTGGACTCAGCTTCACTGTATATGGTGCACTCTCACACAGATCATGTTGTCTGGAGTTTGAAAGAGTAGTTGTTAAACAACTGCTCTCAAGTTGGAGGTTGGAAACAAAGTCACTCAACAACTTAAAGTGTCAAGGAAGGATCAGAAGGAAAAGTATGTCAGAGCATCACCTTCTGTGCTCTCTAGGTAAGCACTAGTATTGGCAGTAGATGAAGAAGAGAAGAGAGTAATCTGTATTTACTAATACCTTAGTGTGAATCAAGTAGCTACAGGAGAAAAATAGAGTTGTCTTAAAAATATCAGAATTGAGACATCTTAGTATATGATACTCATCAACAATGACACTAACTGAACCACCCTCATCTAGAATTTCTCAACATTTTTGTCAATACTAATGGAGAAAAAGAGCTGTGCATACTTGGTCAGTTAGTTCCTTTCAATCAGTCTTGGTGTACTGTATCAAATCAGTGAATTCCTGCCTACATTGGAGCCATAGGAAAGGTTCTTTGAACTACTAAGCCTGTTAAATTTTTATACCTTTTTCCCACCATCATCCTCACTTGATACCATCAAACATTCTTAGTTGTACTGAGCTATTTCCTAACCTCTCTGAGTAATATTTCCATTTCTAAACACCATCACAAAGTCCTGATGACTAACAATTTGATACTCTCCAATGAAAAATGCCTAGTACTTTCTTACAATAATTGGAAATTATAAAGATGCTGCTAGCAAGATCATCTGTAATGGATTGTATAGCATTTGAACTTTTCCAAGTATATTTTTCTGATTATTAGATACATTTTTTTCTATGCATAGAAACATATTGGGAAGGCAATATAGTAAGAACAGAAGTACTAGATATGGTGTGATTTATACAGAAAGCTATTATATTATAGATTATGGCATCACATTCAAATTTATGTGTAAACTCAATTGAATTGTCTTAAGATTATATGTTTGAGCTTAATCAAACCAAGAATCTGGAAGCAATCTGGAAAACAAAAATTGCACTTATCCAATCCTTGGATCCTCCTCATCCCAATGCATTGCTGTTGTCTATAAGTAGTGCTAGAACATGTGTACTTTTGCTTATATAAAGGCTTCTCCATGTATCAGAATTTGAATCATCACAACACACACTCAAAAGTCTCCAGATATTCCAATTGAGACCATACAAAGGTATTCATATGATCATTGGTAGGTAAAGTTTGAAGAATCCTATCAGTGCAAAGTGAATTCAGTCAGTAGTCAAGGAATAAAATGAAAGGTGCCTAAGCTTCAATTGTTCTTGAGGTGGGCTGTCATATCAAATTTTGCATGAATGTACACTCTGCCATCTCTATCAACAAAGTTTTAAGGATAATCAATGTATATTTCATTTTGACAAGCTAAGGTATCACATTCTTTGCTACTGAAACCATAGGCAACAAAACTATTACCATATTGTGCAGGTCATTCTCTGATGGGATTGACAATATTTTAGTGAATTCACAACTCTCATATTGGTTGTAGCTTGACTAGTCAAATTTTCTACTTATAGATGTGGTGTGGTATGCTTCATGGCATCAAGCCATCCCTGATGTTAAGAGTGTCATGTTGATGATGCTGAGCTCCAGAGCAAGTGCTGAGTGTTTAATAATGCAGTTCCAAGTGAGAGTTGCTTAGGTGAATTTAAATGACCTAGTCATTATTATTAAGGTGTATTTTTTCTTCTAATTGTTC
The DNA here is from genome assembly GCA_038089035.1 of Boletellus dicymbophilus. Taxonomy (NCBI): domain Eukaryota; kingdom Fungi; phylum Basidiomycota; class Agaricomycetes; order Boletales; family Boletaceae; genus Boletellus; species Boletellus dicymbophilus. The sequence goes on from JBBPKB010000465.1 coordinate 7,423, forward strand.
CTTACAATTGCCTCTCACCACAACCTTGTGTTTTTCATGCCAAAATCATATATATAGTGGCAAAGGGTCTTGATGCAAAAAAAGAGAGTCTGACCACATCATGATGAAATGTTAAGCAGGGTTGCTGTAGATGGGGACTAGTAGGTGAGTACATTGGTCTATATGATCCTTCAAGACAGAGGATGGAACTGAATCAATGAAAATATTTGGATGGAAAGCATGGAGTACAACACAATCAGGAAGGAATGGGATGAGATGCTCTGATCTTTCAAATGATTGGGAGCTTGGGACAATCTGGTGTAAGCTCAGCAAGTTTGTCAAGCAAGAATGGTAGAGCCCACTGAGGAGACTGACATAGTCTTGTTATGGTCATAGTTCTTAGATTTAGAGCTATGAGTTCAACTCCAAGCCTTCCACCTCTTAATTTCCTCAATGATGGAGGTGAGAGAATCAGGTGCAATTAATTACCTTAGAGGTGGAATTGAGTTGTATAGCTGCAAGTTGACAGGAAGCAAAATTCACAATCACAGTTGGAAAAGAACAGGTAATTGCAAAGATCAACTTTCTACCATAAGACCTTCTATGAGACAGTACTCATAGATATCAAATCTCTAACATTTTTAGGGATCATAGACTCTTCCCTTCTAAGTATCTGAGCTGTGTCTGTAACCCAAAATTGTTACAAAACAGATTTCAAAATGCTCTTTCAAAACCACTCTAACAGAGTTAATACAGATTATATATTTCATTTCTACACTGTAAGTAGCCCAATGAACTGCCTGCCAGTAATCTATCAATTTTGTTAGTCTTCCTGGTCAAGCAGTGGTGTATATATCTGACAACTGCTCTATGGCACTGATATTCAATTTTTTATGGGGATCACAAAGATAGTCACACTTTCACCATCATTGTGTGGAACCACCTGGCAGAGTGAAACTTAGGCAACTCCCTGTGTCTGAGCCCATTGAATGCACAGTCTGCCATCCAGATATGGTTCACCTTCCTCCCAGTCTTTGCAATACTCGCAATCAAAGTGAAGCAGGTTGATGATTTCCTTGAGTAGACTCTGAGTACACATCTCCAGATGTTCTCTGGTAAATAGGTGGCTAGCAACTGCACTGATATTCAGAGGGTCTGTAGTGCAAAAGAAGGTTGACTACTAAGGCAAATATTGCCCAACTTAAAGGCAACACAAAGAGAATGACTAAGTGTCCTAGATGGTTGCCAACTTAAGCTCATGAGATAATCCTGTTGGAGAAGAAGGTCATCAAGACTCTGTATCATTCATCTTCCACTATTGAAATTTACTAAATGGCTCCCAGAAATGAATGAAAATGATCAACAGTACTAGTAAGAGAATGATTGCCATTCCTGTCCTTCAGGTCCTATGTAGTCTTCCTGTAAGTGCCTAATGATTTAGGGAAAACACACTCATTAAATAGTTTGAATGTGTATAGGATCCTCTTAGAGATATTGCTTGATTGTCCAAGGTCCAATCAAGCCAGAATGTCTCCTCCTATTACACATACAACTCAATCATTAAATGTGATATCAATATCTGTCACAATCTGTATAGTAAATGCACTTGAAGTCTGATCCTTTCACATTCTCTGCATGCCATGATGTACATATGAGCATTTGTAGCACTGGTAAACACCTTTTGATACAAATAGCCCCTCCAAATTGTCTGTAAGCTGAGAAATTATGTGATACATGTAGTGAAAAAAATGACCAGACAGCAATCTATAGAAAGCTTCATTAATGGCTGACACTCATGTGTTCTAGCTACTAATGACAAAACAGTAATTAAAAATTCATTGGAAGAGCTATATAGGAGGGGTGGTAAAGATGCTGACCTGAAGGCACAAGAAACACAAAAAAGTATTATACAACCCCTTGATATTGCTGTTTGCTACAAGGAATTTCATTTTTCTAATCTTTTCTAATCTTGTTTATTCCATGTATCTGCTGACAATGAAAACTAACAATTTTAGTCTCACCCACTTCACTATACCAATCATTGTTCAGTTTATTTCTCCATTTTTCTAATCTCCCCTTCATAGTATTGAAGTCTAAAAGAGTGTAGACAAGGGGGTGTAGTGCTGGTATAAATAATTTAGCATGGTCTGAGTTTTGGTATTGATCATTGTAAGACATATACAAGCTTTCAGCATATGGCCTTCACTTCTTTGTCCATATCTTAGGCTAGTGAATTCCAGTGTCCATGTTTTGATGGCCCTCAAGCTCTATAGGGGTATACTTCATGGATCAGTTATTTGAGGCCTAGGGTGAGCTTGGACTTGAGCTTGTCCAGTGGGGATACCTTAGTTTGGGATGGTTGTTGCCATTCATCACAAACAATATAGGTTCAGATGAGCAAAACAAAGTATTGTAGTGGCTGACATACAGTTATTTACAATATTATATAATTATAATATACATCTGAGATATGGTGATGGTCATGCACTTAGAGGGACTGTCAGCAAATCTGTGCTGTTAACCATAACTGAACCTCAATTGCACAGTATTATAAGTTTCTTGCAACAAGTTGGTAGTTGATGGATCATCATCACCAGAAGTAAGTTCCTTGGTTCAATCTTATGATTAAATCACTCAACAGTTAATGTTTTCATGCTGAAGCTAGAGACAATTTTTGGACCTCACAACCCTATATCAACATTTTTTAATAACACAAGGCTCTGTTTTCCTCATATGATTTGTCATAGAAAATAATAGTGCATATCTTCCCAACAACTTTGGATGGTGGCTCCTCTCAAGAACAATCACTTTGCAACTGGTATAAATGTGCAAAGTGACTTTAGTCAACAATCCTGAAAATTTAGCACATTGAATCACAAATATGGAGTTTGATAAGGAGTTGGAGTCAGAGTTGTTTTTTAAGGAGTTGAGGTCACACTTGGAGGTTAAACCCTGTTGTATCAAGGACTTCAGGTTTGCTCCAACTGTTAAGAGTATAGAAAACTTTTTGATGCTTGCTTCAGAAGTGAAAGGTTGCAGATGGGCAAGTGCTTGGAGTAAGAAAGGTAGGGAGATGAATTCTTAAAGTAGAGTGAAGATTGTAACAAGAGGAAACTATGCTCAGGTTCTACAGTCCATAGAACAATAGTGGGCCTAACATGCTCCCTGCCTAACTACAGAACATGCAACAACATAAAAGCTGGATAGAAAATGGGGAAGCTAATTCTAGATTGAATTTTGAAATCTTATGAGCATAGTCAATCATATTCATGACAAACATGAACATCCAAGCCAAACAACACAAGGTTTAGACTTAAAACTCTTCTTCTTTTTCCTATGACTACACTTTTCTATACCTTTTTCTTGATCCTCTTATAGATGTTTCATTATGCTGACTCTTCTTACATTGTCATCCTGATTACTCTTCTGTCCATCTCAACCCAGACTTCTTTGTTTGTTTCTTCTTATCTGATAACACTTAGTTATTATGATTATATGTTAATTCTGTTCCAACAGCAATCCACAATATGTATCAAGATAATGGAAACAGGAGGTAGTAAACAAGGTAGTCAGTTGGGAAGGCTATTTTTGGTTTGTTGAACTATATAACAGTGGTAACATTTTCAGGTGTATTCAGATCCCATTATATGGCAATCTAGAACAGCCTAGATTATACAATTGAGACAGAGATTTCAGTCTTTTCAATAGTCCCTTATTCCCTGTTACCAGTTGAAACCATAGTAAGACTCTATCCTACCATTAAAAGTTGATAGGTGTTATGCTTGGTCCAGGTAGGAATAAATGTAGACTTGAAAGAAATAACCAAGTGTCAGCTCTACAGTACAACAGCCAGAGAGACTACCTTCAGCAAAGGATTTGTATCATGGTGAAGCAGAGGCAAAGGTTTGATGATGCAAGCTCCGATGCATTCAAGAGAAAAGAGTAGATTCTAGTCTCGAGTAGATCTAGCTTAAAGTACAAGCAGGACTATCAAGGGTTTAAATGACAGTGTAAAGAGTGCACAGACCAAGTCATGAAAAAGGGAATAGGAACATTGTACAAGTGAAGTAAGAAATCTATTGGGCGAAAGGGAATTGTACAATGTTAGAAATACAAGAAAGGGAAAAGAAGTCCATGTTAGAATGGACAATCAGTCTAATCAGAATGAGTAAGCATAACAGAAGGAAAAGGAGAGATCTGTGTTGGAACAGATCATGACTGATACAGATGATGTGGAAATGCATCTAGGAAATATGCAGTAAAACTGGAGAAAAGTAAAGAAAAAAGATAAATGGAAGGGAAAATCGTAACAATAGGACAGATATCTAAAATATTAACAGACATGAAGTGATGTGACATGTGACATAACATGTGACTACAATAGTATGAATGGATATTGAGTGACCATCACCAATTGTTGATGTGTCTTTTGCCTCCATTGCCTTCATTGCCTCCTTTATCTCTCTCAACTCTCTCATATACCTGCTGCTTTGACACTTATTTCGCTTTCACCATGTGAGTTTCTGTTTATGGTCCTATTGTATAGTCTCTGTTGTGCTTGAACATATACTTGAATATATTCAGAAAAATCCAGAAAATTTGCCAAAAAATCTTTGATTCTGTCACAAACCACCCTGATCCTAGCTATGTAAGTCTCTTGATGAAAAACATCCAGAATGTCAGGATTTGAGCTTGATCTGATAACAGATAAGCATCATTTTGTAGGTGTGTGTGTTCCCTGTCATGTATATGTGCTCACTCAGATTTTTAGAGACTATACTCTCATTCAAATCTCTGACTGAGGTGAGTGGTGAAATGATATGGTATAATTGATTTCTCACTCAGGTTTTCATAGACTATACATCTGACCTTTTGTAAGAAACTTTTACAATATGATTTGATTTGATCTAATATAGATTTTAAGCTGTTCCTTGATATATATAATATGTTTTCTGGTCTATATATATTTATATATACAATTTCAGCCTATTGAGTTGACCTTTCCAAGCTCAGATCACTCAAACTATACTTTTGTGTCTTTGATTCAAAATCTTTGATTGAGGTGAGTGATAAAATGATGTTATAATTGATCTGATGACAGATAAACACTGTCCTATAGGTATTTGAGTACTAGCTGGTGGGCCCGGTTTTGGGCCGTTGGCCCAAGGGGGTAGTGCAGGAGAAGGGGAGGGAGTGTAGGATACTTTAAGAAAATCACAAAATATACTTATTTATTATGAAATCACAAACCCATTCATCTATAAAATTTAATTCATGTATGGAGAAAGAACAGCTACCTCCCTTTACAACTGTCAGTCAGACTCTATCTTTGCCAGCTATACTCATTGTTGTGGTATTTATAACACAAAGGATACTGTGAACTCATTTTTGGACTATTGGCCCAAGGGGGAGTGGAGGGGAGTACTTAATGTTTAATGAAATCACAAACTCATTCATGTATAATACTCCATTTAATATCATTCCTTCATCAAAAAATCTTTATAGGTATCATACATACAATCAGATTTCCAAGTTTCTAAATACTTCAGTCCAAACTACATTCATTGCCTTGGTATCTCCTCTATGCTCCTCATCA
>JBBPKB010000466.1:0-12988 GCA_038089035.1 Boletellus dicymbophilus
CGGGTATAAGCTCTCGGAGATGACTGAGGAACTGGCATCCGTTGCATACGCCCAGAGTGAAAGTGCCAGCGTCCTCGAAAAACTGCTTGAACTCCTTTCTCGCGAGTTCATTTAGACGAACTGAGTGTGCCCAACCTTTTCCGGCGCCGAGGACGTCACCGTAGGAAAAACCACCACAAGCAGCAAGCCCACGGAAGCCAGCCAGAGACAAATTTCCGCCGAGGATGTCAGTCATGTGTATATCAACGGCATCGAAGCCGGCTTCGGTAAATGCCCAAGCCATTTCGACATGACCGTTAACACCTTGCTCTCGAAGAATGGCAACTTTCGGGCGGGACGTCAGATCGCGAGTAAGGAACGGGTTGGATGCAAACGTGAGCTCGTAGTATATGCCTTTGTATTTCTGATCGCTAATGAGGTTGAATTCCTGTTTCGCTGCAACAGGGTTATCGCGAAGACACTGCATCCTGAACGACGTCTCCGTCCAGATTTCCTGAAGATGAGCCCGAGTTCGTGAAAACAGTATTCTAGAATTTTCGCGGATCACAAAAGTTTGGTTAGCGGGATTCTCGTTGACGCTACCGATCTCGAAGATTGAAGTAATAGGGAAGCCTGTGCTAGCGAATGCAGATTTTAATCCATCAACTGCGCTTTTGCGCACTTGAAGAACAGCGCCAAGTTCTTCATTGAACAATGTTGCAACAGCGTCTCCGGAGGAATCCAATGGATCAAGTGTAATGTCTGCGCCGATCCGGCCTGCGAAGGTCATCTCGACGAGAGTAGTGAACAAACCACCGTCAGAACGATCATGATATGCGAGGACCAAACTCGATCTCCTGGCAATCTGGCAGCCACTGAAAAATGCTTTGAGCAAAGCGGGATCAACAACGTCAGGTGCTTCTGATCCGAGCTCCTTAAATACTTGTGCTAGAGCTGATCCTCCCATGCGCTTCCTCCTTCCCGCTAGGTCGAAAAACACGAGTACGGTTTGTTCGCCAACATCCGTGCGGAGTTGTGGAGTCCAAGTTTCGGTAATATTATCCACGGCCGCAAATGCGGTCACAATGAGCGACAAAGGTGCGCTAACCTCTCTTTGTTCGTTCCCTTGTCTCCACTTCATCGACATGGACATCGAGTCTTTGCCGACAGGCACACCAATTCCGAGTGCAGGGCAAAGCTCCAAACCCACAGCAGTAACGGCCTCGTACAACCCTGCACCTTCACCCTCCTTTGATGCGGCGCACATCCAGTTAGCACTTATTTTGACGAGCGATATGTCCGTAATAGACGCTGCGATGATGTTAGTCAAAGATTCGGCGATCGCCATTCGTGCCGAAGCGGCAGGGCTGAGGAGGGCGACAGGAGCTCTCTCGCCCATGGCCATGGCTTCTCCGGAAACAACGCCAAAACCGAAAGAAGAACGGGTGACAGCAACATCAGCGACTGGGACTTGCCAAGGACCCACCATTTGGTCGCGCGTGACTAAACCAGTGATGGATCTATCTCCAATAGTAATCAGGAACGATTTTGAACCAACAGATGGAAGACGAAGTATTCTGTCGGCGGCAGCGGAGATAGGGTCGGAGGTATTTGGGAGATACGTGGACAGGGAGGTATCGAAGTCGCTGAATACAACCCTCCGCCCGTTATCTTTCCGGGACATGCGAGGCGGCTTGCCAAAAAGGGTGGACATTTTCAGATTGATAACGTCCTTTTGAAGCAGACGATCTGTGACGATTAGTACTTCCTCCTTCATCGCGTGACCAACGACGGAGAATGGACACCTTTCCCGTTTTGCAATCGCCTCGAATTCGCCAGCCTTCGCCGCGGAGATGGCAAGTACATATCGCTCCTGACTCTCATTGCACCAGATCTCCATCGGCGATAAGGAGCTATCTGCAACGAGAACGTCTCGTATCTCAAATCTTGCTCCAAGTCCGGAATCATGCACCAATTCGGGCAAAGCATTGGAGAGCCCACCAGCCCCGACATCATGAATGCTCTGGATTGGGTTTTCGTCTCCAAGACCTACGCATGTATCAATGACTTGCTGGCATCGCCTCTGCATCTCTGCATTGTCTCGTTGTACGGATGCGAAATCGAGCTCCGCCGAGCTAGCACCGGAAGCCTGGCTAGACGCAGCTCCACCTCCTAGACCAATCAGCATTCCCGGGCCACCCAACACGATGATTTTCGCGCCAGGTTCAATGATCGATTTCTTCGCGAAACTAGTGAGTACGTTTCCATAGCCACCAGCGATCATGATGGGTTTGTGGTATCCCCTGATCTCTTTCACCCCATTCTTTAAGACAGGAACGGATTCTGAGAATGTGCGGAAATACCCAGCAAGGGCAGGCCGACCGAATTCATTGTTAAATGCACTCGCACCCAGCGGACCATCGATCATGATTTCCAGAGCCGATGCGATGTGGGAGGGCCGACCAAAGTCAGTTTCCCATGGCTGTTCGTAGCCCGGGATACGGAGGTTTGATACGGAAAAGCCCGTCAAGCCAGCTTTGGGTTTGGAACCTCGGCCGACGGAACCTTCATCGCGAATTTCCCCGCCAGAGCCTGTCGCCGCTCCTGGGTATGGGGAAACCGCGGTAGGGTGATTGTGAGTCTCAACTTTGATGAGGATGGGATGAGGTTCGGGATTTCTCGGAGTATAGGTTCGTGGTTCTTTGGATCCATTGGCCCAGAGTCCGAATATAGGTACGGTCGAGCCTCTGAGGACAGCGGCGTTGTCGGTGTAGGCAGAGATAGCTTTGTTATCACATTTTTCTTCAGTATTCTTGATCATCTGGAAGAGCGAATTGCCGCGAGCAATACCGTCGATTGTCCAGGAAGCATTGAAAATCTTGTGTCTGCAGTGCTCCGAATTAACTTGAGCGAACATAAAGAGTTCTGCGTCGGTGGGATTGCGGTTGATTGGCGAGGCTCCAGTAACAAAGGCATCGATTAAATAATCGATTTCGTCGGACGCAAGAGCAAGGCCTAGTGCCCTGTTCGCTGCAGAAAGCCGCTCTCTGGCGGCAGTAGCGCCCACTACTCCACTGACTTGGCTCGTCAATTCGACTGTCCGCAAAGGGCCGGGATCTTGACGCCTAAATACCGCGTCAGCATGAGGTAGGGAGAGCTGGATTGTTTGCGTCATGCGGTCATGGAGTAGATGCGAGATTCGGGAGATCAGAGTATTGTTCAGTGTGACGCTCTGCGTCAAATAAAAAGCGTATGCGACGCCTCGCTCGACTCTTTCAACGTGCTGACCGAGATTACAGATGGCAGCGATATCCGTTGCCTTACTGCTCCAAGGGGATATAGAACCCGCTCTCGGGATGACATAGGCGATGTCTCGATCGCATTGGAGGACATCTATAGTAGTGGGAAACTGGATATTTTCACCGTAGTCGAGAAGGGCGACAAGTGATTGGTTGTGAGACGATCGGGGATTGCTGAGCTCTTGCTCGAGCAACTGCGTCCGGCACTTGACGAGATGGATGAATACGGCGTCCACCGACAGGATGTCGCGACTTATGGCCCGAATATCCTGCAGAAGAATCTGACGCTTCGTGTCCGTGAGCGCGGATGATCCAAACAGGACGAGCATGGCTGTCTGCGAGGGCGTTCATGGGCTAGAGTTTTGGCGACTTGGACGACGCTCACCGGCGAGATTCGTGTTGATGGTCATGGACAGAAACTACATCAACCGATCTCGGCCGAATTTATCGCGTGGTCGCGTTCCCAGTTGTGCTTGAACGCGAACCTCGACCATGTCTGAGTCCAACCCCGCAACACCTTCGCGTCGTTCGAAGCGCTACCAGCAACTCGTCACCCCCGTACACCCCAGCGCATGGGCCGACAAGTCCACGTCCTGGTCGTCCGAACCGTTCTACGTCAGACCATCCATCCCACAAGATCACCAGTCCCTTGTCGAGGATGACAATTGGAAGCCCACACCAAACATGCAGACCGCGTTTTACCGTTCGTTCATCCGCTCAAGGTCGCTTCTACCGCCATCCCGCAGAGGCAAACAACGGTCCGAACCGAGCACACGAGAGGAGATATTCAATGTTGGGGACACAGTGTGTATCTCGACGGGCACTGTCAAGTATGATAGTGTTGGGGTTATTGCATCCATGTGGGAGCTCCGGACGAACGAGTCGGAAGCGATGTCGGCCAACATGTTCATCCGGATACATTGGTTTCAGCGGCCAGTCGAACTTCCTAGCGTACGTCCGCGAAGGGAGCACACCGAGGTGAGTCGTCTGCTAGCACCTCTTCCGTCTACATATCCAACCCGTCCAAAGAATGAAGTGTACTTCACCCTGGACACGGAGGCAATCTTGCCACCCTCGAATATCGTTCGCCAGTGCACCATAACAGACCTTCCCTCCAAAGAAAACCTTACTCAGGTTTTCTCCTTCAAACAGTCGCGCCCCAAAAATTTCCGTCAAAACGATGTTGCACAATTTTACTGCCGCTTTGCGCTTGACTCCAGGAAGGGACTCTACTACGATTTCGATTGGAGTCGTCATAAAGAGCGCGCGTTGTTGGATCCAAATGAAGAACAAACCAGTGGAAGGTCGTGGAACGTCCTTGTAGAGAGTTCTTCGAGGCGAAAGACCACCCAGGTACAGAAACGTCCTAGACTCAAGAAGATTATTGAGGTGGACGAGTCATCAACGCGGGACACAGATGCCGACTATGAATACCAAGAGCCTGAAGGCGAAGATGACAAACTTTCTGCCACGTCTGCCGACGATCTCGAATCTGAGCCTGACATCCATAGCACAGTGACTGAGGACGACCTCCCGAAAACTCCATCCCGAAAACGCAAACGCACAGTCAGCACCCCATCCAAGTCTACACCTCGCAAGTCCCGTCCAAACAAGGTAGTTGCGCCGACACCTCATTCTAAAGCCGCGATCCGGAAGAGGAATAACCGCAAAGGGACAGTCGTCCGCATCCCACCTCCAGATCTGACTCGAGAGCATTATAAGCAACTACAAAAGTTGCCTCAAGACGCGTGGCTGAGAGCAATGCATGTCCTACATGTTGCCGCTCGCCCAGACATTTTACCCTGTCGAGGTGAAGAATACAACCGTGTTTTACGTACAGTGGAGGAACTTCTCGAAGAAGGGAGCGGTGGATGCATTTGTGGGTGTTTCGATGCCTACGCTGGCCGCGTCTCATTGTTGGTTCTCTAAGATATTTCAGGGGTTCCCGGAACTGGCAAAACGGCCACTGTACACGCTGTTATACGCGAACTAAAGCGCATGGCAGAGAATGGGGTGCGTCTTAGGGTCCTGCATGAAGCGATTGTGACTTACGATGCTATGCAGGAAACGATCCCATTTACGTATGTCGAGATAAATGGGCTTAGAATTCCTGAACCATCGGCAGCCTACAACCTTCTTTGGGAAACGATCTCCGGTCACGACGTGTCCACGGAGGGACATCTCAAGGTCAGTTCGAAGGAAGCTCTCAAGCGACTCAGCAATCACTTTAGTGCTGGTGTTCGAGCTGGTCCCGGCGGTCATGCTTGGTTGGCGGTCTTAAATTAAAGGCGTCATATTTTTACTAACATCCATGTTTGGTACGCCAGCGTTGTATTAATGGACGAATTAGACCAACTGGTCACGACAAAACAAGACGTCGTATACAACTTTTTCAATTGGCCAACATTAGTCAGATCGAAGCTCGTCGTGCTTGCAGTTGCGAACACGATGGACCTTCCGGAGAGAGTCATGAGCGGACGTGTTCGCAGTAGACTGGGTAAAGGACGCATGCAAACGACAATTTTCCAACATGATTTAATTCTTGTGTTTAGGTATGACTCGAATAAATTTCCAGCCATACGCCACCTCCCAACTCCAGGAAATTGTCCACGCGCGTCTCCTCGCCGCCAAAGAAAATCTTCTACCACACTATCAGCGTGACGTCATTACTGCCGACGGTGTTAAATTCGCTTCAATGAAAGTGTCTTCTATCTCTGGTGACGCTCGTCGCGTGTTGGACATATGTAGGCGTGCCGTCGAACTCGTACACCCAAAGGGAACGACTGCGGGCATGGAAGATGTTAAGGAGGTTATTAAAGTGATGCAAAACAGTCCAACGGCCGCATTCTTGAAAGAATTGAGTCTACACGAGAGAATCATGCTAGCTGCGCTGGTAAAGTGCATGAAGAGGGAGGGTGTAGAAGAAATCAGATGGGCAGAGGTGAGTTTTCCGTTTGTGTCAGTTCGTGATGTGACCTCTGGTTTTCGACAGGTTGAGCGTCAACACCTAATTTATACGGAGACGCTTGGAGAGGGCGTGTCCATTCGTGCCCCTACGCTCGGAGAACTCACCTTTGTCCTAGACTCCCTCCTTGCATCGCGAGCAATGCTCATGGAGGATGGTTTTACAGCGACACGAAAACAGATGGGTGAGCGGAAAGTGATTCTTAATTTGGAGCAGGCCGAGGTAGAAAGAGTTCTCGGAGATATCGGTGGAACGTTGTGGAGGAATGCATTGGGTGCGGACACATAGGTGGAACGGATGCTCATGGCCCGTATTCAATGTAACATTTGAACCTGACACGACGAATATTGCGACGTCTTTCGGCCGGTGACCAAGGGCCCTACAACTCCGGAATTGGCGCCGAGGTATTGGATGTCGACCGTTGCCGAATATTTACGAGGTCTCCGTTTTTCTTGTGATGGGTTCTCTAACTGCGAATGTCATAGCGCACGGTTATGTCTCCTTTCGGCGTGAGCCGTTGATCAGCTGAGTGGACCATAAGTGGCAACCTCGCATAAAGCCTTCTTGCGGTGCAAGTCAAACTTTTAAATGAAACTCACGTTCTCATCGTTCCTGGCGTCATCTTGGCAATTGAGTATCGCGGAAAAACGTTTTTACGGCGTTCGGCTGAGTCACTTTTTAAACGTTCATCTCCCTCCTAGCGAATGTAGACGCTGTCGTAATGGGCAAGTTAACCATCCGTTCTTTTCTCCGCGAACAGTGGACAATGATCCCTATCCCGAGCGCCGACATCAGCGAGAAGTCGATAGTCATCATCGGCGCCAATGTGGGTCTCGGCTTCGAAGCAGCTGTTCATATCTCAAAACTCGGACCTAAGCGACTACTTCTCACCACCCGTGACGAGATCAAGGGCAGAAAAGCTATCCACGGTACGAAGATCATTCTATTCTTTTACTTTTATCAATCGTGAATCCGTAATTTTCGCCGCAGATCTCGAACAGCAGGCCACAATCAGGGGCGTCGAAGCCTGGCCACTCGAGCTAGGCTCTTTTGACACTGTCCGCAAGTTTGTTGACAGAATCGAGTCGGAGAGCTTTCCGATGAATGCTTTCATTGCGAATGCAGCCGTATCGACGACCACCTACACAAGGACTCAAGATGGGTGGGAGACCACGTTCGTTCCTTACTATGTTGTATGTAACCCCTGTTGACTCTGCGCTCACTCGTCAGACTGCAAGTAAACTACCTATCGATGGCTTTGCTTAGCATTCTGATGCTTCCTCACCTTATTCAATCAACAACAACAACCAACCCTTCGAGACTTGTGATTGTTTCGAGTGAGGCGCATTTCCTAGGTGTTAAACTTGAAGGTGCCACTAGTTGGCCTAGCATTCTTGAAAAGTTGAACGATGAAGAATATTGCACGACCTCGTGAGCACCCACTCGTTACACACGCGACCCTGCCCTACTTGACCCGCTTGCGTAGCGTCATGAGAAAACGCTACAGCCTCTCAAAATGTGAGCCGAATTCCGCTGCGAGCGGATCCTTTTTTTTCTAAATAAATAAAAAATTCTACAAATGCGAAAAGTGCTGGAAATCATGTTCGTTCGCGAGCTCGCCTCCCGTTTGCCAAACCCCACGCCCGTTTCAGTCTCGGCGATCAATCCCGGGTTCTGCCATTCCCGTCTCACACGTTCGATCGAGAGCAACCCGTTTGTCCGCGTTACCGTGCGCGTGATAAAGGCATTACTTGCACGCACGACTGAAGTGGGGAGTCGCACGCTCGTGCACGCCGCCGTAGAGCCGGGCGAAAGGGTCAGGCACGGTCGTTATGTGTCCTGCTGTGAGGTTGCTGAGGAGAGCGACTATGTTTTGAGTGAAGAAGGGAAACATGTTTCAAGGCGTTTGTGGGTACGTGTACTGTTCTTAGTTCTGTTCATCCACGGAATGAAGTTGGCTGATGTTCTTTGTACTCGCATCAAGACAGAGACAATCGAAGTTCTAGGGAGGATCGATCCAAGAGTGAATCAGGCTATTTCAGAGCATTTGTTGGCTTGCTGAGCCTCAACACACATGTAATGAAAATATGACATTGATCTCAGGCTGTACATGTCACGGGCATGTGGAGATCCGGGGTCATCGACGGACGATCGGCGTCAAATGATCAAATGCAAGTGTCATGCTAAACATATCTGCTGTTTAATGTGAAGGAGCCAATTAGTTTCAGATGACGCGTAAATTTTTGTTGACCGATGTGTGGGCGCTCGGTCGACAAGCGAGACAGGAACGAGAGAGGCTGAGGAGGTACAGGTATAGTGAGCACCGAACGAAAAATATGGCGAGTGGCGGGAAACAGAAACGGGACGGGAGGGAGGGAGACAAATAACGAAGGCTGACAGCACCACAACGGGCTGTTTGGGACCTCGACGTCGACTTAATTTGCTATAAATACAGGAAACTCGAACGCAGAATATGCGATGGGACCAAGAACGATGAGCCCCTCACGAATCCTGCCAGGGGGATGCGGGCGAAGCGTAGTACGTGACCAAGCGTCCAATTGGTAAATTTAAACCGCAAAAAAGAGCACTATCCAAGTCCGCTAAAGATACACCAGTGTTAATCGCATGTGCCAGTGCTCGTAAATATACAAATGAACTGATGATCAGCATTGCAATAATGTATGCGGTGACTTAAAATAGCTATCATACGCGCCAAACATTAGGAGGAGTTACAACGCAAAGCCTGAAAAAGGATTCGTAATCCTTTTCGGCTTCGCGTGGCTCGCGATGCCAGCATCATCATCAAAAGGAGTTGCGAACGGATCGGCCGGCTCGCTTGTGGACTGTCCATGCATGTTCGTAAGAAGTCGTGAAGTTGATCTAGTAGACTGATGTCGGCTGGCAGGGCCCACCAGCGGTGGGGTAACTGGCACGGGGATTGTGAATGAACGTCTATGCTTCTCATGTGGAACGGCTGCATTAGATCGAGATGCAAGATGCGGGGAGTTGGCAGCGGGATGCATAAGTTTCTGAGGTGCCCGGTGTTTCTCAAACGCATTGTGCAATGGCATCGCCAGAGGCCCATGGTCAGGAGGCGTTAAACTAACGTCCGCAGGAACAATAGCGATCCGCGGACGGCCCGGGGGAGGTGGCGGAATAGTGAGAGGTATAGCCTTCTTCGGAGGAATGTTTTTTGCTGAAGAAAGTGTGAAAGTAGTTGGCAAAGTCGATGAAGGCTCATCACACGCGGGAATGGGTGTACTGTCGATTTCCGGGAGGTTCCTTGGTGTAGCTGTCGAGGCTTGTTCGACAGAGATCGTCAAATGCGGATGAGGAGTACGGCAACCTGAAGCAGGTCTATTGACCACAAATTCTGCAACAGGTTCAACATTCTCCTTCGAGAACCATCCGATAATCGGCTTGAACCAAGTAAACTTGGGCTTATCTTCCGCACGAGCCTCCTCAGGAGCCCCCAGCGCCTCTTCATCTCCCTTTTTCTTGCCAAGATTCATGAGTTTCATTGGGCGACTGGCAACGCGGAGAAGTTCACCCTCAGACCGCGATTGCTTGTTATCCGTGCCTTCGCGGAGGAGGCTATTCCAGCTCTTCTCAAAGGCAGGATTCAGTGACTGTAACGGATGACTAGGTGGGTTCGTAGGCTGGTCCGGTCGGCGAAACAGGTTAATGCTAAAGGGTGAACGAGTATCCGAAAGGGGTGTAAACGAGCGTAAAGGAGGATCCGGTATGCCGTGGCCCTTCTCGTTGTCTCCAACATGAAGCAAGGGTGGTGCCCCCTCCTTAAACGGCGCGACAAACCCATCGGGGCCATCCCGCTGCTGTTTCTGCCATTTCCGCCTCTTGTACGCATCCACCCAGTTCTTGGCATACGAATGCCAAAATACAACGGCAAGGCCCATCAACACAACCACTCCCCATAAGCCCATAAAGATACCAAACATTAATTGCTCTTTCTTCAGCGACTCGACGTATGTTGCCACCAGAGCCCCAACGAGACCTTGAGAATTACTTGAACTACCGCCAACAGCAGCGGTAGCAATAGGCTGCGTGATCTCATTCACGCTGGCAGGTGAGAGAACAAGGACTGTCTCGTTGACTTGCGGAAGATCGACGTTCAAGTTTTGGTTCAGGAAAGTGAGTGCTTCTTCAATGGCATTGACTTTGGAACCAAGCAAGCACTTGATGAAATCCTGCGTGGGCGTTTCGAGGATCGTTCCGTTGAAAACAGTTCCTACGAGATTTTGAATGTCGGTGTAGAAACTGTTGAGCGTGCTATTGAGGGTAGTAGTAGTACCGTTCACCCAACCAAAGAGGCCGTTGTTGATCGTTGATTGAACAGTTTCCACCTTTGCATTAATTCCGTTGGCATAGGCTGCGGACTGGTTATACATGCTGCTGTTTATCTGCGTTGCAATAGTATCCGAAAGATCTTGTACACTTGCGGTAACCTCGGCGGAATACTGAGCTTCAAGAGGACCAATGGCAATGAGTTGAATTTGGACGGACAGCAATCCAAAAAAGCCAATGAGAAAGCAAGCAAGCGCAGGAGGATGAAAAATATAGTGAAGGAACCAGCGGAGATGGATGTGCTGAGAAGGCGTGAAGCGTAGCCGGGTAGCCAGTGTGAAGGCGATGCGGGTAAGTAGTGGATGTTGTGCGTCAGTTTGCAGCATAAGAAGATTGTGATCAGTGAGCGACACATAAGAAGAGTTGGCAGTCGCCGGATCAGACATCCAGGCCTCTCGTGTAAACCGAAGGTGGCGCATAAGACAACGCCATTTATACCACTCAAAGAGACAGTGGCATGCGAGAAGCAGGAAGAGAACCACGATTAAAATGATCGTGCCAATCTTGGTAATTTGGACGAGGTCGTTCCCTAGATTGTCAAGAGAAGAAGTATCGATACCGCTGCAGAAAGACACAGTATTCTGTGCCGGTACAGGAAGTAACGTGGGATCAAATGTGAGCCCGAGAAGCGTATTGTTGATGTCGGCCTTTACGGCTTCAAATGGTGTGTCCGCTCTGGAGCGCATAAGAAAGCGTACCGACAAGACGAGTCAACGACTTACAGGTCCTCAATGGTATCTTTGATAGATGATACAGTAGGTAGCGAGTTGTTCAGCTGGATCAGAGCGGTCTCAAAATCGGTAGGGATGGTAATGTTGGAAAGTGCACTAAGACTAGAGACATTGAACTGCGGCGCTTGGATTGTCCCAAAGGGATTGATCGAGTTTATAGAATTCACAGCACTCTGGATTGCCGAGTTAACCGAATTAGCATCGTTTTCGAGACCCGATACAATGCTGTTCAAAGTGCTTTGCAAAAAGGAAGTGATCTAAGGAGACTCATGTGAGAGACGAAGTTGAGAGTAAAGAAAACGTACTTCTTGAACCGCGCTAATGAGCAGATCTAGTCCACCAACGACAACTAGCTCAAGGAAGCAGAGGAACGTGGAACGGTAGATACTGATGAGGAAGTTGATGATTGCCTCCATGCATGTCAGCGCCAAGATGAGAGCTTCACGAGCACCGTTCATAGTTCCATTTACAGCATCAGCAAACTGCTGATTGGTAGCGATAGCTAGGTAGCGCGGCATGCTAGCAGCAGCAGTTGCGGCCTCCTCGGCAGCCTGGCAAGCAGTGAGGAGATCAGACACTGCGTTGGCCACGGATGATTGTGCTTCGTCCGAAGAGAGCTGCAGCCTGAAGATGACGAATAGCAAAGAAATAACAGGATAGGCCAGCCATGTAAGAGAAAGGATGTGAGGAAGTTGGAGATAAGGTTGGAGCGATGTAGTAGAAGTTCGTAAATCTGGATGGGCGTCGTAGCGTGGTGGGGATTCGAACCTCGGAAACATTAGGTCGGCCTGCGACACCAAGAGAAAGAAAGAAAAGCCGCAGACGAAGAAAGAGAAAGGCGAGCAGAGGTGGAAATAATTGTAGCATTCTTGGCTTTGTATAGTTGTAACCTGCTGGCGTTCATTGTTCTTTACAACAATAACACTTTCCGTTTTAGGATCGTTTATGCGACGTCTGCGGTAGACTCATCTAAAAGAAGTTAGCCGGGGGCAGTTCACGAATCTATGTCCGACGGGGTGGAGACGATAATGCAGTCGGAACAGAAATGGTGCGACCTTGTTAATGGCAGACTTATGAAACAACTCATTATAGCACAGATAGCAGCTGGTTCTAAGTTACTCTCGCCATAGTCTTGCACCCTGAAGCCCAGCATAGGGCACAGAAAGATAGTTGGCGTCAATCGATTGCCTAATTTCATTAATAGACCTTCTCTACCATTCATCGATGCCGTCCTGCGAGAAACCTTGAGGTGGCACCCTATCGTTCCACTGGGTAAGTTATAGCGTTCCAGTTACATGCCGACATTTTTGTTTACGTCAAGGGTTACCTCGCGCAACTATCATTGAAGATGTATGAGGGCCGGAGTGTTCAGAAAGGTCTGTTCTGGGATGATTTTTGATCGCTCTAAATTGAATTGACTACTTGACACAGGTACTGGCGCGATCTTTGCGAACTTGAACGCATGGTATGCTCCAATTTGCATTCAAGTCGATCGACCATCTGACTCGCGGTCTTGCTTACGACGAGGAAATTACCCTTGGGCCTCAACCATTCAAATTCAATCCAGAAAACAAAGACGGTACATTTGATGAAGATGACATTTCATTTGCCTTTGGTCTCGGACGAAGGTAGGCAAGACTATGTTTGTG
>JBBPKB010000467.1:0-12986 GCA_038089035.1 Boletellus dicymbophilus
TAAACAACCCAAAGGGGCTGTCTTCGAAGATCTAATCTACTCGAGTCACAATTCTGCCCTTCTCAGGGGCTCCTCTCAAATGCGTCGAGGGATAAGCGAAATGAAATCTTAGGCAACGGCCCATACGTCACTTGTCCCTGTGAATCGGGAGATAATGTGAAACCTCTTTCAGAGTTGCAGCACCTTAGCCCTAGTGCCCAGGCAGTGGATGACAGCCTAATCCAAGTGTTATGACCTTCCAGGCGCAAGCCCTTTAGATACCACACTGGCTGGACAATCTTATCATGTGTAGCTGTTGGAAAGGGGACAATGTAGATGTTAATCTGGTTGTTGAGCACTTCAAGCTCCAATAACTCTGTTTGCTCCTCAGATAATTCTTTGGGAATATCCTCAATGTGTCTGGGCTATAGTCCACCTGGTAGTTGTATGTCTGTGCTGTACCAACTGTCCTGATTCCAATCCTCTGGGTTCCACAGTATGAATCCTCCTCTATTTGCAAGATCAACCATCATTGTCTGGATCTCTCCAATCAGTAGTTGCTTCAACTGCTCCTGGTTGCAGTTCTCTGAAGTATTCTGCTTCATAATCCCAACCTTGCTGTGATTCAGTTGTTTCCAAATCTGGTACTGCTGTGGTACTGTTCTCATCTGCATAACTGAATATGATACTTGTTGGTATCTTTTTGACATGTGAGGGTCTGCCCTCTGTTCAATGTAGTTTGGTTCATCATAGTTCTGTGGTCTTCCTATCTCCAAATAGGTATTCAGTCCACTGATCTGAAAGATAGGTTCTGTCTGAAACCAATGAAAAAGAAACCTGATAGTCTCCAAATAAAGCTTTGCAAAGATCACCAATGTGATTAGATAGAAGATAAATAAAGTGAGAAGAACAATGAAGTAATCATTCATGTGATGCAAATTTCAGTCTATTCTTCATGTAAGTCAAGAGGTTCCTCTGAATTGTAAGGATTCTGACTTCTCCAATAACCTAGTGTTGGTAGTGCAGATACAACTGTTGGCACTACTGGCTGAGCAATAGATGCTGCCAGATAAACTGGTGGCAGTGGTACAACCTGCCTGTGAACAGTTTGAGGTGCCATTCCAATATCTTGTAGAGAAAAACCCTACATGTTCTCTTGTGCTTCTCCTAGGTCTTCTTCCATATCTCTTGTAGATACTCTCACTACTGACACTTGGATCAAGTATGTGATACAAAACAAGAATCCAATGAGTAGGATTATCTCAACTGATATCAAGCTAATGTGCTCCTGCTCATTCATTAACCTAATCAAGTAGGGTCTCTTCTAAACTGTCTGAAGATTCAGTGGTTACTCTTGCTGCTAGTGGATTACATGGCCTTGGTTCCTGATGTAATTGTTCAAGAAAAACTTCACCAGTAAGTCTTCCAAGATGAGTGACTTTCTCTTCAACCTATTATAATGCCTGGTGAAGATGAAGTGTGTGAGCATTGCTGATTCTGGATAAACCTTGTATAAAGATCAATGATCCTTCAATCAACTGGTGCAGCTAGTGGTGTACCCTCTCTCTTCAATGATGACTTGCATGGTTTCCCTTCTGGAAATCTGGTATCACAGTAAAGGTACTCTTGCCAACCTCCTAGGTGGGTAAAGAAAAACAGTCCACCCTCAATGGCACCTTCTCTGACTAGATACTGAAGAGCATGGTTGGATGACAACTCCTCCTCCTTGATAACTCTGATGGACAACACTGAGCAAGCAACAACAAGTTGGTGCTCCTAGTTCTTAATGATTTGCAACTAAATGACAATCAATAAATGTTTGCAGCTACAACTGCAACAATTGGCCTCTGATCCAAAAGTGATGCATGCTTTTCTTCTTCACAGCTACAACTGCAACAGCCACTACTATTTCATGCAACAATGCAACAGCAACAGCTATTAATCAGCCTAGGCCTCAAAAAGGTAAGTGAAACAAATGTGAACACTTTGGACTACTACAAGTGATCAGCTTGATGTTCCAAAGATGAACACATATGAAACAACCATTGAGGTCACTAGCACAATTAAACATTTTGTGTCTAGGACATAAAGAGAAGTCTTGTCCTAATGAAATGACTCACTAAAGAGCCTTTGTTTCACTTAGAGACAATGCAATTTGAAAGTCAGCACTTTGTGAGGTGAACACAAGAGGACAAGACTGAGAGTCCTCTGATGGGGTATTGGGCCTTTATATACTAAAATAGGGTTTACATCTGTTTGTACATATGTGGCCCTGTTTGTACACTAGAGCTAAATATGCTATTGGTGGGATTTAAATATACATAGCTGAGATAAAAGTCCATTATGCCATTAGTCAATAAATATAGAATGTATAGATTTGTACAGGTTTGGCATAGCCTTGTGGAAGTCTATGCACTGTCTTGTGCACAGTCCAGATAAGAGGGACTTATGCTATTGGCTAGGAGTCATCATGAGTCATTAGGATTCATGAGCAACTATTGCCATTGGCTGGAGAAAGTAGGATCAATGAGCAATATATGCCATTGAGCTAGAATAAATAGAATCAAGATATAAATAGCATGGGAAGCAGAATGGAAGTAGAAGTAGAATGGAAGTGGAAGCAGAATGAGCAGAACTCCATGGCTATAAATAGAAGGCACTACCACAAGGCTGTGGGAGTAGATGTGGGATAGGGATGGAGTGGAAGCCCATGTAGCACAATAAGTTATTGAGGCATGGAGAGCCAAAATAAATAGAGAAAAATAAGGAAAAATAAGAGAAAAATGGGGCAAAATAGGCTGTTTCATAACAGCATCACTGAGTGACCCATAAGCAATGGAACATATATGAGAATCTAATAAAGATATTCACTGTCTTCAAGACTCCAGCATTACTAGGCAACTCATAATGCTTCAGGGGGAGCCTGGACAAGACTCATGAGTAAAACAATATTTACAAGAATCTAATGAACATACATCATCTTCAAGTCAGGAGCTCTTTCCTTTGAGACAGTACATCCTGAAGTCACATCCTGAGAGGTGGGACAGGGACAGTGAGTGAAGTGTTAGCAATGGTGATGGTTGAGGACAAAGAGGAGAAAGGCTTATCTAATGTGATGAGTAGGTTAATATTGTGAATTGAACTTAGTCCAGGAGTTCCTGCCATTGTTGTTGCCCACTGATCATATGGTTGGCATACTAGATTGAGTTCAATTTACAATATCAACCCACTTACTATATTAGATAAACATTTTCCCTCTTTGTTCTCAATCACTATCATCACTAGTATTTCACTCACTGTTCCTGTCCTGTCCTCCCAAAGCTGTGTCCTGACTATTCTATATTAATTAGATACTCATATACATTGTATTGCTCACAGGTCTTACCCATCTCTCCTGAAGTCATGCCATAGGAGATGTATAGGGTAGTGTTGAAGGATGGGGTGTTACCCTCCTCCTATCTCATAGTCCTGTAATTTCTGTCACTCACTCTATTCTATGTCATAAAGACAAGCCTCCCACCCCTGCCCAATGCCCACTGTTCTATATATGTTTATCTCCTATTTTGTGCCAGTTTGTTTCCTTAGCTACATCCCCAGGTACTCACACACTTCAAGACTCTAATCTCCACTCTCTGTGAGTGTTCATCTCCTCTCAAGCACCCTTAACTGAGTGCTTCTCTTGTGCAAAGCACATTACACACCTTTCTGTCTCTCTGAGACACCTTGCATAGGACTAGGCTTTGTCTGTCTGTTGACTTTGATCTGGATACTCTTTGTGAGTTGGTATGCTTGGATTTGGTTAGCATTGGTCTGTACCCCACCTATATTCTCCTGTTGACCAAGAAATTCACACTATGATCAACCACAAATCCATTTGCAATGCAATGCAATCTGTCTTCACCATGCTGAAGCCAGTCATCCCAGTTCCCCCATCTCCCACTACCACATTCCCTTATTACTCACCATTGTTGTTACCAGCATTTTTATGTCCCACTCATTCCACCCAACATCCCACACAGTGAAGACTGCTTTAGCAGAAGCCATTCATTCAAAATCAACCTGTATAGTTAGTTCATCCTATTCTGTTGGTATTCTATGTAACTAAGAGATGATATTCATAGAGCCTCTTAGATCATATTAACATATTATGGCACCTATTCAGTATCAAATTGGATTAGAAATGCTTGCAACTATAATATATGTAATACCATTTTTAGTCAAAGGACTACTACTAATGCCATCTGGTTTTCTGATTGAAGCACCACTATGTGCTTGTTTTCACCTCTGTCTTTGAAGTCATGCTCTCTATGAGTATACCATAGCCACACTTGCTTGCTTTGATTTTTGTCCTCATCAATATCAGATTGCTGTATCCCTTGTTTCATCAGTTTGTAATGTTTGCTGTCATAAACTAGCACTTGCTAATGTTTACCCTCATTGATATTAGGATATTCTTGTTTTGTTGGTTTGTAATGTTTACCAAGTCTGTTTTACAACATGAACCTTGGTTGATGTTTTTCAGGAGTGTGATATTGGCTCCATATTCCCATCAAAATATGGCTTAACATGATGAATGTTACTCACTATAACATGAAGTACAATAAGTGCAATCATACTTAGCACAAGAAACTGGATAGTGACCTACAGGACACATCCAAGGAATGTCCAAGAAGTATTCCTCTTAAGTTCATGCTTTATTGGCTTTTTCCAAATACTGATTTTTGCATTGTCTTTACTCCCAGATGATGCAATAACAATGAGGTAAGAGGTTTCTCCTTGATATGCCTTCCTTCTGTGAGTGCTGGTGTATTGTGTACTATAACTGAAGACTTACTGTTGCTATTTGTACATGTCCTTTAGCAGAGTGATGTAATACTTGGTGAAGAATACCTGTGCCCTTGTGGAAAATGTATGCCTTTCTTCATCTCCTCCCCCAACTATCTTTTCTCCTCATTCAGCAAACACAACTTGTTTGAGGTAACTCCTCATCAGTTTGGTTTTGTAGGTCCAACTACAGATCCTATCATCTACACAGTGCAAACTATAACTGGTAACTACATTGTCAATTACAATGTGTGTTCAAGTTTAATCAATGGCAGCCCCTCCACTGTTCTATTGTAAGTTCCTGTTGAAAATTTAGACTATAGTCAACTCATATGAGTCTCCCAGTGGTGCATGAATTAAGTATAGTTCTATCTTTACCTCAGAGTGTGCAACTGGGCAAAGGTATGCTTCAGCTTTATGGATGAGAGGAAGCTTGCTTACATCTCTCTGTTATAATCCCAAATATCATCACATCTCCCCATAAAAGCATGACATATATTGAACAGTGTTGGCAAGCTCAACACTGAATATGTTTGACAGATGATATAAGTGACCAGAGTTATACATACTTGTCATGTGTAGCCATGATTATCTGTGAGTTGTCTACAAACATCTCACTTGTGAGTGCCATGATTTCATGCCTGGTGCCAATCCTCCTTGACCACATCTCATCAAATTCTGTCATCATATCCACATGCTGTCTCTACAGGATAATATGTCCAAGCCCTGTGTTTGCACACAAACATTCCAGAATGTTGTCTTTCCTTGTTAGCCATGTTAAGTCAGATCATAGGATCATTCAGGTTTTGCATATGATGGACCTTCAGAGCTTGGATTTTTCTGTTCAAATCCCAGATTTGTAATCCATCCATTCCTACATCAAGGTCAGTATCAATTTGTCTTAGAATGGCTCCCTCATCTCCACTTGCAAGTAGGTTGCTACTGCTTCATATAGTCATGGAAAAGATAGCATCACAGTGTCAAGCTAGTTTACAGTCAAGGGGGAATACATAGTATTCGATGTTTTGAAGCTCTGGAAGAACACTAGTAGGAGATCGAGAAATATGATGTTGTGTAGGTACTTTGTTGTTGCCCTCATATAGGGTTACACTGTCATAATAGTTTTGTTCATTATTGTTCATATTTACCATTATAAGCTAGCAATATTTATTGATTGGCTATCACACTTTGGATGATGAGTCTATCTGGACAACCATCACATAAGTGCTATTAGTTGTTTTTTATTCCTTAGGATGAGCCCATCACCACAAAAACATTGCCTATCAACATACAGGATTAGTATGTAACTGTAGCAGGTTGTAATGTAATGTACTCTGCTAGAACAGCTGTACTGACTAGGTCAGGTATAAAATATGTATGGTTTGGTGTGCTATTGTATTTATTCACATTGGCTCAACTAAATGCCAATGTGAATCAACAGGCTAAATCTTGTAATTGACTAAGATGAATCCAGTTAATGTGAATACAGAGTGTATAAGGTGTTTTTGAGAAAGGATGGAAAACTGGACATGGTTGGACAAGTATGTCAACACAATTGTAATAGTGCTGTATAACATGAGCCAATTTCCTGATGAAGATTGGATCAATTATGCTATAAATATAGATTGCAATGTGATCACCACTCATGGGTAGAAGAGGCACTTGGAACCTGCTCTTTGATGGGTGATCTATTTGGAATCCAAGCACACACCTGAAATGACTCCCTATCAATTCAACTAGGATAAATTTTCCATGTCAACAATGATGTAAAAACATGTCAGACATTGACACCTACACTTCTAGGAATCAATTGTGTCAATTATATTGAAATCAACAAATTCACCTCACCAATTGTACTATATCATTGGTAGTCAAATACCTTGAATAAGTGACTGGAAAAATGAGTGATTGGGATGACTACTGGAGCATATGCTCAGGAATTGACTCTCAGAAACTTATACATTCTTTACATTATAGTGTCACATATTCACAAGGTTAGTTTGGGGTCCAAAGCAACTATTTATACATATATACACAAATACATTGGCCAATTATGTGATCTTCCAAACTTTAATATCATCAACTCTTATTGGGGTAAAAACAGAAAAAAGACCTTGCAAGTCTTCCTCAACCCATACACCACTCTTGCCTGCATACAAATGAATTTTTTGAAGTTATGGAAATGTGCACAACCAACTTGAACAGTGGACCTATATATGGAAACTCAGACATGGAGTAAGAGCAAAAGAAAAATACATACAAGAACATCATATGACTCCTAGGGCCAAGCTTTCAGTACAAGTTCCTTTGCTGAGCAGGCCTTAAGATTATGACAATCTGTATAAGCAGAAGCATCACAACATCACCAGGAATATGGACCTGAAGTTTGAGAAGGTCCTAGAAGGGTTCTATGCAAGCTAGGAGTGTTGTGAACTACCATTTCTTATTGCACATGTTATTTAACTGCACAAAAGCCTTCAAAAGGGAGAGGAAACATCAATAAGATGTATTAATGCAATGATTACAGTTGGTGAAGCATCCAGTGAAGTCAGAGCTGGAATGGAGGTTTGGATCTGGCAATGCCACAAAGGTCCCAATATCAGTAGTATTTGCATCCTATCCAGAAAGCTGAAGAGTCTGCATATTATGCTTGCACCAGAAAGTGGCAAGACTCTGGATTGGACAGGAATCATCCAAGGAGAGAACAGAAAGATACTGGAGAGTAAGAGATTGAAGAATGGTAGACCATTCTCTGGGAGTCAGACCTGTATTTTTTCAGGGATAGCTCCTAAAGGGGTATATTTCACAAAAATGTAAGTGTAAAATTAATGAAAAACAAAGTAAAAAAGAATGGGCAGTGGAGGTGCAGAGTGTTAAGATGGTTGCAAATAGAAAAGCTGTGGCCATTAATGCACAGTTTGGCATCCATTGTTATAACACCATAGCATGCAAATTGCTTGCACCCAGATGATTGGATATGTCCCAAGAGATTTTTAAGTGCAATGGAATGCTGAGGAGAACTAGAGTAGAATGATAGGTATATATACTCTAGTTCCAGAAATTCATCCAGTGATTGGATGAAATGACTAATGTCTGATAATATTGGTCAATTGTCTATTATGAAACTATAAACCAAAGACAAGTTGGAGGTTTGAAATCATAAGTGTGATACCAAAGGGAAAGGGCTTTGCACTATGAATCTGTCACTTCCAACCATCCAATTGATGGCTGGAAATGCACTAAAGCAAAATATGGCACAGCAATAACTTCTTCAAAAAGTTGGAAAACTTGAGAAAGATTGTACATAGACTATCCAGCAAGTCCTTCAGCTATTAATGAAAGTACTTCATTAGGTAGGCAGAAAATGAAACATACCTATAAACAAACTATCATTAATTCCATAAGGATCAAAGCAGAAATACTTGCAGTCAAACAACAAAGTTCAATATCAGCTAGATTGTCAGTTAGAGAAGATAGCTTTTTCTCCTTGTCAGAGACTCAGGAATAGGAGATACTTACAGTCAAGTGACAGGACTTACTATCACTATAGTCTTCCACTGTTGGAGAAATCATTCTCTTCTTCAAATTCATTGAGGAAGGAGAGCATAAGAAATCCTATACCAGTAGTGTTTCATGTCTATGTAGTTGCCATGAGAATGACACCTTTGCAATCTTTGAGCATTTGCTATGAGACTGCAAGTACATACTTAGTAAAAATATGAGGACACAACAGTGGTAATAGAGTGGTAACTAGTAACTTCCTCTGTGGAAGAGACTGTTTGGTGGCTGCCAATGTATGATTTGCATTGTAATACTTTGTGTACATATTAGTGAAAACACAGTAGGTGTTCATATGGCCTACCTTAGGATCATTACAATTCATATAAGATGGGACATTTCCACTCAGGTTGCTAAGTACCTGTGTGCTTATCAGTGAACAGAGTAAGAGAATGTAAAATATTCTACTAACTACTATGGTATGATTATTGGTTGTTTTCTTTGTATGAGGGGAGGAAATGATGGTTGTAATCTGATAATTTGTATTTCAACAACTATTTTCCCATTAACACAGTGGACAGAAAAATGTACTTGCTGAAATTACCTTCAAGGTTGGCATCCAGCATGTGTTAAGAAGAAATAATTCTGTATAAGACCTTCAACTCCCAGATGTGGACATCAGGGTAAATAGGAATAATTGTTGGAAGGATTTACCTTAGGATTGTCATTTGACAACTTCAGAGGGGAGAGGCAATTCCTATTGAGAGTCTTCAGTATCTGGTGTATACATCAGTGTAAGTAGGAATAGTTTGAATAGCATACCTTAAGATTTTTATTCAACGATTTGAGTATGGAAAGGTTATTCCCATTGAGAGTCTTTGGTATCTGTCTTAGGATCATTGTTTGATGACTTGGAAAGGAGGAGGTCACTCTCATTCAACATTTCAATACATGTCATGCCAGGTTAAAATACAATGAAGAAAAAGAAAATACATTTTGGATTTACCTTTGGACTGTTTGAAGGCTAGCTATTAACATTACCCATAGTGTTGTATCAAGAATAGTTGCTAATGATTGTGTTGATGGGAGGATCTGTTCATAAGAAAGTCATACTTATAATATGCACTCCTGACAATTGTTATTCATGTTTGTGTCATCCTTAGATATTTGACCAAGAGTACCTGTTAGACCATCTAATTGTGAGATCCAGTACAGGAAAGATTACAGCACAAATACATACTGAAAAGCTCATTCAAGAAATATGTTACTCCATTTGACATGACAGAGCTCATATAGCAGACCTGAGGAAGCAAAATATAGACCATAACCTGGCCAAAAATACCTGAAGCAAGAATCTTGTTACAACACCAGTACTTTACTTATATAAAATGGTACATTATAGTTGCAATCATTACCCTTGGAACACTTATTGGATCATAGATCCTAATGATCCTAGGTTAAAACCCTCTCATCTCCAAGTACATACCCTTATTTACTTTTCCTGTACACTTCACTTCTATTTCATCCTTATCTAAACCTGTACAATAACCCCATCGCATTCTTGTATTATCCTGGACTCACTGGGTAGTCAACACCTTATTTAGATCATAGGAATATGTACAGCTTGGTCTATGCATATACTCCTTAGAGTATAAATAGGGGTTCACATGTACCATCTACTTTAGCCTAATCCACTTGTATCTTTGTTGGCATTCAGTTGTGAGACTTGAGCTGCAAGGTATTAAGGAAATAAAGCTACACTTTCCTACTTGTCAGTCATGCTACATTGTGTCAGTCATGATTGACCTAGTCAGTCACACTACACTTTGTCAGTCACCATCTTTATTCTTTACCTTGCCAGTTATAGTGGGAACTGTAAGATTGTCCAGCTAGTGTGGTACTAAGGGTCTTGCACCTGAGGTCATAACAGGAACTCCTTTTCCTTTTGATCCTATTTATTATTCCACTTACCACTTTATTTATTGGAACCCAGTGCCAATGGCATATTTAGCTCTAGTATACAAATAGGATCACATATATTGTGACTTCAGGTGCAAGACCCTAAGTGTTACAACACCAGTACTATACTTATACAAAATGGTACATTATAGTTGTAGTCACTATCCTTGGAACACTTATTGGATCATCGACCTTAATGATCCTAGGATAAAACCCTCTAATTACTTAACACATACCCTTATTTACATTTCCTGTATATTTCTCTTCTATTCCCTCTTTATCTAAAATCTGTACACATCCCCATTGCACTTCTGTATTATCCTGGGCTCACCTGGTATTTAGCACCTTATTTAGATTGTAGGAAAGTGTACAGCTTGGTCTGTGCACATACTCCTTAGGGTATAAATAGGGGTTCGCATGTACCATCTACCTTAGCCTAATCCACTTGTATTCTTGTTGGCATTCAGTTGCAAGGCTTGAGCTACAGAATATTAAGGACAAAGCTATCATCCATCTCTGTCTTGTTTTGACTCAACACTTTCTCATTATCTCGCCAGCTATAGTGGTCGCTGTACGATTGTCCAGCCAGTGTGGTATCTAAAGGGCTTGCACCTGGAAGGTCATAACACTTGGATTAGGCTATTATCCACTGCTTGGGCACTAGGGCTAAGGTGCTGCAACTCTGAAAGAGGTTTCGCATTATCTTCC
The DNA here is from genome assembly GCA_038089035.1 of Boletellus dicymbophilus. NCBI lineage: Eukaryota > Fungi > Basidiomycota > Agaricomycetes > Boletales > Boletaceae > Boletellus > Boletellus dicymbophilus. Next base: position 10,969 of record JBBPKB010000467.1, read on the forward strand.
GATTCACAGGGACAAGTGATGTATGGGCTGTTGCCTAAGATTTCATTTCGCTTATCCCTCAATGTATTTGAAAGGAGCCCCTGAGAAGGGCAGAATTGTGACTCGAGTAGATTAGATCTTTGAAGACAGCCCCATTGGGTTGTTTACAGCATCAGGGTCATGCCTGAATAAGCTTTGTCTGACTGGGTTAGCCAGGCTGAGGATCCATACAGTATCCAGTGCCAAAAGGCCGAGGTAGTCTGGGAAACCTTTACCCAGTATTCAAGTAGTCAGTATATGTGTAGATTGTATACATCACTTAGGATATGTCATTGTTACATCACTTCAATTCGCAGACACTACTATTTGTGATCTAGACAGTACTTCCTTTGATCACAGTGTTGCAGAATCCCCAGAGCTTGGTTGGAAGATACTAAGCAGTAAGGATGTTGAATACACCAGTGAATCCAGGAGGACCATCCTTTGGACCAGCTCCATTACCTCAGAATACCATGGATGCACTCACCAATGTGTTATCTAAGATCAATGACACTATGGACAAACTAAAGGAAGACAAAGGGAAAGATGTTTCTAGAAAGATCGCAGATCCAGGGAAATGGAATGGAGATAGATTCGCATTTCGCATGTGGTGGCTAAAGATCAAAGTTTGGGCCGGTTGCAATCAATGGAAGCACAACAAATATCAAATCATTGCAGTGCTTAGTAGGATGGAAGGAAAAGCAGAGGAGTTTGCATGGATAACTATGGAAAAGTATGTGGAAAGAGAAGATGAATTCAAAGATAGAAAGGTAAAGATCAAATATGGACAAGATGCTTGACCACTCTGGGATGATTTCGAAACAGAAGTGAAAGATTACTTCCAGATCGAGGTCTTAGCTCATGAGGCATTCAAGAAGTTGGAAGAATTACAACAACATGGTCAACCTATCGATCTTTTCCTTCAAGCTTTCGAAAATCTGAAGCATGAAGCGGACATAGAAGATGAACATGCTGAAACCCTTCTCAAGCGAGCTGTAGACTACAAGATCTATTACCATGCATCACTCCACACTACTGCTTCAGACTACGAAGAATGGAAGAAAGTGCTTAGGGATATAGGACGCAATTTAGAAAGGATGGCTTTAGAAAGATCTATGCCAATAATGCGGACCATGCCCAATAGAGGACAGTACCCACCACCCAGAGGACCACTGTCTCATCAGTTCACACACACTGGAATTCAACCAGGAAGAGGAGCACCAATGGAGATAGATGCACAGATCCCGAAGTCTAAAGAAGATCGTACCTGTTATGGCTATGGAAAGAAAGGACATATCTGGCCAAACTGTTTTCAAAACCTGAATAGGAAAGCAGTGCCATTGCAGCCTAAATCTCAGATTAGACAACAGATCTGGGATCCTTATTATGGTACCTATGTTGAAACTCCTACAGAAGCCAACAAAACAGCTGGAATTAGGGCACATTATGCAGATAGGCCTTTGCCCTCTCCACCTGTTGATCTAAGAGCAACCTATACAACTGAAGAAGCAGAGGCATACTGGAGAGATAAGATAGAAGTTGAGGCGAAAGAAAAAGCTGCAGAATCTTTAAAATAAAGTCGTCTCTAAATATTGGAGGTGTTCAGGGATGTGGACTTAGTTTTTTTTTACCTAAACAGGGGGATATGGACATCATGAGTTCGGAGGAATCGTGTATGGACTGTTCTGATTCTGATTTTCCCACATGTACATTAGATAAGGTGCTATGAAATGTTTACGTTCTTTCCAAAAGGGCGACTCCTTGGAGCGTGGCACCAGAATTAAAAAATAGTGTGCTTGATTCCCTGGTATCACAAGTAAGGAATGGCTTTTCTATTTATAAATCCTCCAACCCCAAAGTATTTTCGTGAAATATTTCTCCTGGAACACTTTCTATCAGTGGCGAAATGTCACTCCCTTTAAAAATTCTATTCAAATGAAACTCACAATGGTGGCAATCTTCTTTGGAAGCACTCCTAGATTCAGGGGCATGCCAAACCT
>JBBPKB010000468.1:0-12963 GCA_038089035.1 Boletellus dicymbophilus
TGTTACAATTTCTTTCTTCTTTCTCTTTTTCTTTACTTTGAGGACTACGCTTCATCCCTATGCTTGGCCTTACCTTCTATTACCCAGACAATTCTACCAGACTATGCTACATCCTCATACCTTTCTTAATCTCTTTCATTGACACTTTAACATAGACAATTCCTTCATGATTACATTTACATCCATCCTAACATGGATTCTTCTTCAATACTCTGCTTAATCTTCTTGATTATGCAGTTGTCTGTCTCATCACAGATTCCTTTATCTTTCTGATCGTGCTTACTCACCCTGATTAGGCGATCATCCATTTGATCATGGATCCTTCTTATCTTTATCTTCTTTTACTCATTTATGATTACTAGATCATCCATTCGATCACAGACTTCCTTTTCCCTTTCTGGAATTCTCGACATCATATGATTCTCCTTCAGCCTATTGCCTTTCTCCCTTCTCTCATATGATGTCTTATTTCCTTTCTTGATCATGGCCTGTGCACTGTCCTCTTGAGTATATAAACCATACTGTAGCATTGCTTGTACCTTAAGCTAGATCTACTCTATGACTAGAGATACTCTATGATCACTCAATGATTCCTCACTACCTCATGACTGCTCTCTGATACTCGACCATATCCAAGACTCTCCTTGATCCCCTTGTGATATCCTCATCTCTTGAGCATCCCCTCTTGAGGTTCGACCTCTTGACTCGATGCTTCCCCAGAATATCCCTCTGGGTTATCAACATACAAATGACTCGAGGCTTATCAACTAACCTCTTGTCTATTCACCTCTGCATCTTCAGGTGACATGATATGATACACTCCCTCAACAGAATGCCCTCAAATCCTTCTCTGAAGGTAGCCTTTAGATTGGAACATCTTAGGCTGACAATAGTTTCACCCTTAGAGTCTATGTTTGTTCCTACCTGGACCAAGCGTAACAGCCACTATGCTTGGTAGTCATGCAATTTCTTAGTCTGAATCATTAAACTTTATCCTAGTCCTGTTTAACAGGTTATGAGCCCTGCTCATGACCATGAAGCAGCAACACCACACAATAATATATCATATGTTTATCCAACCTGCAAAATGACCAGAGGTGCACAGAGTACAAATGCATGACCCCTAATTCAGACAGACAATATGGTGGTGCACCTGGCTTGTGCTGGACAGGAGATGCTTAGTCAGCCACAGCCACCACCACAGTCCAACCTGAAGGGCAAAATGCTCATAACTCATGATATTGATTCTGATTCAGATGATAATAAACTTGATTTTTCTGCTTACTTGTGGATCACTGATTTAGGTGTGACCTCACATATCTGTGTGCAGCATGAAGCATTTATTGACTACTCTCCATTACCTATGGCTACCATAAAGGGAATTGGTGACAGGCCCATCACTGCATGGAGACAAGGTACTATTGTTGTCATCAGCTGGATTGGAAGTAGATCATTACACATTCACTTACTGAATACACTGTACATACCTGAAGCATGTGAGAATCTACTCTTGTTGGTGCATATAGGAAAAGTCAATGGACAAACAATATGTGTGCAGAGAAAAATAGAGGTATGCGATAAAGATCATTGTATAATTATGTGCAGCAAGTCTAGACAAAATTTATACTACCTGAATATTGTGACAGAGATCCCCAAAAGTGCAAAAGTAGGTGTCAAAATTAAAACTAAATATACCTGGGAACAATGGCATCACCATCTGGGACATATAGGCATCATGGGATTAAAATGACTCCATGGTAAAAATATTGCCAATAGATTTTGTGTTGCTGAGAGCCCACAAAACTTTGAGTGTGACACCTGTATCAAAGCGAAACATAGTCATATGCCCATACCCAAAAGGGGTAATGGACAATTATCCAACCCAGGTGATATGACACATACCAATGTCTGGAGACCAGTGTGGACACTCTCAATTGAGGACAATAGGTGGTACATATCATTTATTGATGATGTGTCTAGACACACAGACATCTATTATATGAAAGCTAAAAGTGATGCACCTGAGTGTGTCAAGCAGCATATCACCAAAATTGAGCACCAGTTTGGCTGATTACCAAATATTATTAAAGCTGATAATGGACATGTATATATGGTTCAGGGAGAAACCTGACCTATCTATAATACAAGAATTTGGTTGCATGGTGTGGATTCTCAATGAAGATCCACAGAAAAAAATTATTCCCATAATCTCACCAACATATGTTTGTTGGATACAAAGATGGCACAAAAGCAATCATTTACTATGACAAAAATACTCATGTTATGAAAAGTGTCCAAAAATTATTGTTTCCCACTGACTAATATTGTTGAGCAGATAACATCTCCACAAAATGTGAAGGAACCTGGAACAAACAATTTGATACAAGAAAAGAATAAACAAAGATTGGATGAGATACTGCAGCCAGATAATACATGAAATGTATGCCAAAAGAGTGTACCTACTCCTGATGAGGAACAGCCACCAAGACTAGATGATGAAAATGTTATTGCATCCACTGAAAAATTATATTCAGTATTTGCCAATACAGATTTCAGTAATCATGATCCATTATCTCTAAAAGAGGCTAAGCAGTCATCACAATGGCCTGAGTGGGAAAAGGCCATACAAACTGAGCTTGCACAGCTCCAAAAATGGGAGCATGGGAGTTAGTTGACCCCCTGGAGGACAGACAACCTGTATCAAATAAATGGGTACTTGTCCAGAAATATAACAAAGAGGGGGAGCTCGACAAATACAAGGCAAGACTCATAGCTCAATGTTTTACCCAAATACCAGGAATGAACTACAACAAAACATTTTCACATGTGGTCTGCCTTGAAACAATTCATGCACTCCTTGCCCTTGCTGTTGCACATGACTGGGAAATCCAGCACATGGATGTCAAAGGGACTTATCTAAACAGTAAGCTAAAAGAGAAAATATATATGTGCCAGCCAGAAGGCTATACAGAACCAATTGGTTATGTCATTTATTAAAAACTTTATATGGGCTCAAGCAGTCTGGATGTGAGTAGAATGATGAGCTAAATAGACAGCTCAAAATATCAATTTCACTCGAGCACAATCAGATCCCTGTATTTACATCAGATGGTGAGGAAATAAATTTAAAATTATTACCATCTGGGTGGATGACCTTCTGTTATTTGCAAATGATAATCAGGTGATGGAAAACCTTAAATGGGAATTAAAGGGGATTTTTGATATCACTGATCTTGGTAAACTGAGTAAACTTGTTGGCATTGAGATCACATGAAATCACACAGAGCATTCTCTGGTGATTAAACAACAAAATATATTGAGGCTATACTAGAGAGGTACAGCCTATAGGATGCAAATCCAGTCACAACACCCATGGACCCATACATCAAATTACATGAGTGCAAGAGAACTGGGGCAGTGGTGACTGGTAATTATGTGTCACTAATGGGATCAATTATATATGCCATGATAGGCACATGTCCTGATATAGCATGCACAACAAATATGTTGTATGCATACAATATAAACCCAGACATGCAGCATTGGATTACTGCAAAACATATACTAAGGTATCTAAAAGGTACCAAAGATCTGGGGATTACCTATATGCAACCACCTTCAGATCATCATGTATTCACAAGATATACTGATGCTAGTTTCACAAATGAAGCTGAGCATTTATCTCGAAGTGGCTAGGTCTTCATGCTAAATGGAGGTGCCATCACATGGTGCTCAAATAGGCAACATTCTCTCACCACCTTGACTACACATGCTAAGTATTCCTCAATGGCTGATGGCATGCAAGAAATAATTTGGTTGCAAAATTTATTTAAAGAATTAGGCTTCAAGCAGACTGAGCCAACTGTTATGATTTTCCTTTCCTTTCACCTTTACTATCACCCTTTCTTAGTTCCACTACATATTTCTTGGATGTATTAACTGTGTCATGTATTTTAGTCAAGATCCATTCCAACACAGATCTCTCATTTCCTCTTCATTACACTTACTCATTCTGATTAGGCAACAGCCCATTCCAACATGGACTTATTTCTCCTTTCTTGTATTTCTCATATTGTATGATTCTACTTCAGCCAATTGGCTATTCTCTTCCACTTGTATGATATTCTTATTCCCTTATCCTCTCCTGGTCTGTGCATACCATAGAGTAGTATTTAAACCTTCAATAGTCAAGCTTGTATCTTAAGCTAGATCTACTCAAGACTAGAATCTACTCTTCTCTCTTGTGAACGTGTCAGAGCTTGCATCATCAAACCTTTGCCTCTGCTTCATCTAATACAAATCCTTCTGTGAAGGTAGTCTCTTTGGCCATTGTACCGTTGAGCTGATTGTTTGCTTTTATTTCAAGTCTACATTTGTTCCTAACTGGACCAAGCATAACAAAAGATCTAGCTTACTCCTCGACCTGCTCCATTGTTGTTGTGGTTCCATCCCGATTTCCTGATACCAATGACCTGCACCCCTCACTGTTGTGGTCCCTCTGATTTAAGATTCCTTCCAGACCTGTGCTACTGCATGTTGGCATCTGGCAGCCCAGAAATGAGTCCACCCATGACTCAGAATCAGATGAAGTAGTCCCATCAGACTCCTTGTGATCCCTGACCCCCAATCCCTCAGAAGCATCACCAAGAACCCCATCCCTCCATCTGTTTTCCCTCCTATTCCCTTCTCGAGAACCCTCTTGAGAACCCTCTCCCATTACAGCAGTACCCTCTATCTCCATAGCACTTCCACCTCCCTGCCCCATTCCTCCTACCTTATGAACCCCTCAACCCCCTGTTGTAACCACTCCCACCATGTCCACCTCTAAGGCAACAGAACTGAAGATCAGTGCTCCTGATGACTTTGATAGAAGTTACAACAAGGCCGAAGCATGGCTGCTATTGGTCAAAACATATCTTCTGATCAATGAAACACTATATGACACCAACAACAAGAAAATCAGCTATGCCCTCTCCTACATGAAGAAGAGTGCTGCCCTCAGTTGGGCTACATCCTTCTGAAAAGAAAAGCTGGCCACTTCACTGCCATCCTTTGGGAAGTACACTGACTTCCTTGATTTGTTTGAAAAGACCTTCCAAATGAAGGAAACAAAGATCACAGCCCTGGGAAAGCTGTAGAATCTTACAATGATGAAAGACAAGCACACTATATGGTCGCTCAAGGACCATATCGCAGAATTTTCAATCTACCAGAATGACTCAGGAATTACTGATCAGATGATACTGATCAACTTCTTTGCCAAAGGACTTCATCCAGTCCTCAGAACCCGAATTTATGCGATGGAAACCATCCCTATGGACAATACCATATGGATTGCCAAAGTGATTCACTTCAGAAATCAACAGGACATCACCTCGTCCTTCAACAACCGACCCTCAATATTCGGACCTTCCACCCCTACATATCAATCTAAACCTTGCTACTCTGCCCCACCTTGTGACCCTGATGCTATGGACATTGATGACATCCAGCTCTCTACTTCCCAACATGACAAATACCGCCACAAAAGCAACTGCTTCAGTTGTGGAGAACATGGACATTTGGCATGTAATTGCTCCAAGAAGAATGGGACTGGCCATCAACCTTCTCTGCCAAAGAAGACAGAAGAAAAGAAGGTGTGAAAGGTGATGAGGGAGGAAGATGATGAAGAACTACTGAGGTTAGAGGAGATAGAGGATGACAAAGAAGACATGGCCTTCATGGCCAACATCTACAAGAACCAGAAGGGTTTTTGAATGGGGACACTCCTTTGACACAAGTGTTCCCTTTATCTTGTAAAATGGTTGCTCCTGTACTCCTAGACGATTCGAATTATGCATCAGTTCATCTTGCTACTCAAATCATCGACCCCTCGAGCACCCTAAAAGTCGTTGACATCACCACCCTCATTGATAGTGGTGCTGAAATTTCCTGTATTGACTGGGATTTTGTCTGCAAACATAGACTCCCTTTGGACCACCTTCACAAACCATTCAAAGTATGCAATGCTGACCACTCAGACAACAAAAACAGTATGGTCAAATTCATCACCACCATCTTTGTGCAGATCAGCATGATAACTCAGAAGCTTCTCCTACATGTCATCCACTGTGGACACGAGAATGTTATCCTTGGACACCTGTGGCTGAAAGCTATGAACCCGAAGATAGATTGGAAGAAGAAGACTGTCAAGATGGATGAGAGACTTGATTGGTCTATGGATCTGTATTTCTCCCATGTAGATAACAGGGCGAAATATCTCTTGAAGACCTCCAGAACACCAGAATGACCTCTGATAGGGCACCAAACTTACAACACCAAAGAATGACGAGTCCTCTCTGCCTATCTCGATGGAGAAGACCCTGACTACTTCCTCATGGAAGCACACAAATCCTACATGGTTGGACATATCACTAGAGCAGCATCCAGATTTTTCCCTAATTCTCCTGTCATGAAACAACTAAAGAGGATCACTCTTTCCACAGAACTCGCCCAACAGGCAGAAAGAGAGAAACTGAAGCCTATGCTTCCCATTGAATACTCTGACTATGCTTCCATCTTTGAAAAGGAAGCTACTGACCATGTTCCCCCCTCCAGACCATATGACCATGCGATCAATCTAGATGATGCCTTCATGCCCAAGGTTTCAAAGATCTATCTGCTCACCCCAGATGAAAAGAAAGCAATGGAAGACTTTATCAAAGAAAACCTTCAAATGGGTAAGATCTGCCCTTTGAAGTCACCTCAAGCCTCCCCCTTCTTCTTTGTCAAAAAGAAGGTCAGTGGCCTCTGCCCCTGCCAAGACTATAGGTATCTCAACAAACACACCATTTACAATGCCTATCCTCTTCCACTTGTCTCTGACCTCATAGACAAGCTGAAAGGAGCCAAGGCATTCATGAAATTTGATGTATGATGGGAATACAACAATGTACATATCAAAGAAGGAGACCAATGGAAGGCAGCATTCATTATGCACAAGGGGTTGTTCAAACCCACAGTCATGTTCTTCGGACTGACTAACTCACCCCCCACCTTCCAAAGGTTTATGAATGATTCTTTCTGTGATATGATTGCAGAAGGATGGCTAGTCATCTATATGGATGACCTATTAATTTTCTCACCTGATGATGAAACTCACACCACATGTACTAAGCTTGTCTTACAGTGCATGAAAGAACTTGACCTCTGTCTCAAACTGGAAAAGTGCAAGTTTGCGACAACCAAAGTAGAATATCTGGGTATGATAATCAAACCAGATCAGATAGCCATGGACCCCATCAAATTGAAAGGGATCTCTGAATGGCCTGTACTGAAACGAGTCAAGGATGTTCATTCTTTCCTTGGCTTCACTAATTTTTATAGGTGATTTATCTCCAAGTACTCCAATATCACCCAGCCCCTTCTTGATTTGATGAAGAAGAAGACTCCCTGGGACTGGTCCCTGAGATGCAACAAAGTGTTTCTTTCATTGAAAAAGATTTTCCTCTCTCAACCCATACTAATGATGCCAGACATCTCCCGACCTTTTGCAGTCACCATGGATGCATCCAAATATGCCTCAAGAGGTGTACTCCTTCATGCAGATTCGAACAGAGATTGGCATCTGTGTGGCTATCTTTCCCAGACCTTTGCAGCTGTGGAATGGAATTATGATATCTATGATAAAGAATTGCTGGTGGTGATCTGCACTTTAAAAGCATGGTGCCACTATCTCCATGGTTCCCCTCATATGGTGCAGGTGTTCACTGATCACAAGAACTTGACATACTTCTGTCAACCTCAGAACTTCAACCGTCGCCAGGAATGATGGTTACTTGATCTAGCAGACTTCGACCTGAAGTTCTCTCATATACCTGGGAAAGACCTTACTGGTTCTGATGCACTCTCCCACCACCATGACCTCATCCCTTCCACTGATGACAACAACGCCAACATCACCCTCTTACCTGCAGACCTCTTCATAAATGTTATAGACACATCCCTCTCAGATGCCCTCACCCAATCCTCCTCCATCAACCCCATCATGCAGATTGCTGTCCAGGGCATTGAACAACTTCCGGCTTGATTCCAATCATGTCTCTCAGACTGGCATTACGATGCAGGAGTTCTCACCTTCCAGGGATGAGTCTATGTTCTGGATAATGCAGATCTCTGCCAATCTTGCATTGTAAAACACCATGACCACCCCACCGCCAGACACCCCAGTTTTTTGAAAACCCAACAGCTCGTCTCTGTGGAGTTTTGGTGGCCAGGGCTTGCTTCTTTTGTGAAATGATATGTTGAAGGCTGTGCCATTTGCCAACAGAATAAGGCAAACATGCACCCTACCTCCCCTCCCCTCCTCCCTATCCTCTTGTCTGCTTCCTGTCCTTTCCAACAGATCTCTTGTGATCTCATCACTGATCTCCCTCTTTCTGGGGGTTTTGACACTCTTTTGGTCATGGTTGACTATGGCATTATGAAGGGGGTAATTCTTTGCTCTATGACAAAAACCATTACCTCAGAAGGTGTTGCCCTTCTTTTCTTTAAAAAGGTCTACACCCAATTTGGCCTTTATGACAAGATCATCTCTGACTGTGGCCCCCAGTTTGCCTCTGCCTTTGCCAAAGAACTCACAAAACTCTTATGCTATGATCTTTCCCTATCTACTGCATACTACCCTCAGACTGACAGAGAGATAGAGTGCATTAACCAGGAGGTTGAGACCTACCTGCAGATCTTCTGCAGATCAAACCCAACCTCATGGGCCAATATGATCTCACATGCAGAATTCATACACAACCACCACCCTCACTCTGTCACGAACCAATTGCTGTTCTATCTCAGGTATGGCTATGAACCCTGACCCCTCCCCATGATCATTTCCAACACCAACCTTCCTACAGTTGAAGAAAATCTAAGAACCCTCTCCACAGCAAGAGAAGAAGCCCTGATGGCACACAAATTAGCATGACAGGTGATGAAAACTGTTATGATTTCCTCCTTTTCTTATCCATTTACCTTTACTTTTCTTCCAGTTTACCATGTATTTCTCGGATGCTTTAATGTGTCATGTATGTTTAGTCAAGATCTGTTCGAACACGGATCTTTCCCTTCCCTCTTCTTATAAGCTTACTCATTACGATTAGGTGATCGTCTGTCTCAACATGGACTTTACTTCCCTTTCTTATATTTCATATATTGTATGATTCCTCTTCAGCCAATCGGCTATTCTCTTCCACTCATATGGTATCCTTATTTCCTTATCCCCTCTTGGTCCGTGCACCTTCACAATTAGTACTTAAACTGTTGGTAGTCAAGCTTGTACTTTAAGCTAGGTCTACTTGAGACTTGAGTCTAATCCACTCTTTCCTCTTGAACGTGTCGGAGCTCGCATCGTCGAACCTTCACCTCTGCTTCACTCTGATACAAATCCTTCTATGAAGGTAGTCTCTTCAGCCATTGTACCATTGAGCTGACTGTTTGCTTTATTGAGTCTACATTTGTTCCTACCTGGACCAAGTGTAACAAAAGATCTAGTTTCCTCCTCGACCTGCTCCATTGTTGTTGCAGTCCCCACCCTGATCCCTGAACCCGATGACCTGCATCCCTCGTAGTTGCAGTCCCCTCTGATTCAAGATTCCTTCCAGACCAGTACTACTGCATGTTGGCATCTGGGAGCCTAGAAACGAGTCCACCCATGACTCAGAATCAGATGAAGCAGTAGTCCCCTTGGACTCCACCAGATCCCCGACCCCCAATCCATCAGAAGAACCACCCAGATCTCCCCACCTGTTTGCTCTCCTATTCCCCTCATGAACCCTGTCACCTGAACCATCCCCTGTTACAGCAGTCCTCTGTATCTCCATAGCACCTCTGCCTCCTCGTCCTATCCCCGTCCATCCACCCACACTATGAACTCCTCAACCACCTACTGTAACTCTTCCCACGATGTCCACCTTGAAAGCAATGGAATTGAAGATTGGTGCCCCCAATGACTTTGATGGCAGCTATGACAAAGCCGAAGCATGGCTGCTTTCAGTTAAAATGTATCTGCTCATCAATGAGACTCTATATGATACAGATAACAAGAAGATTGGCTATGCCCTCTCCTATATGAAGAAGGGTACTGCCCTCGGTTGGGCTACATCCTTCTGAAAAGAAAAGCTGGCCACTTCACTGCCATCATTTGGGAAGTACGCTGACTTCCTAGACCTATTTGAGAAAACCTTCCAAATGAAGGAAACCAAGATTGCAGCCCTGGGAAAGCTGCAGAACCTCGCCATGACTAAGGACAAGCACACCATATGGTCGCTAGAAGATTATATTGTGGAGTTTTCCATCTGTCGCAATGATTCTGGGATCACTAACCAAATGATCCTTATAAACTTCTTTGCTAAAGGACTTCACCCAGTCCTTTGAACCTGCATCTACACGATGGAAACAGTCCCTACAGACATCATGACATGGATTGCGAAAGCAATTCATTTCCGAAATCAACAAGACATTGTGTCTTCATTCAATAACCGACCTTCGATGTTTGGTCCTTCTACCCCCACTTATCAGTCCAAACCCCAATACTCCACCCCACCTCGTGATCCTGACGCCATCCAATTCTCCACTTCCCAACATGATGAATATTGCCACAAAGTCAACTGCTTCAATTGTAGAGAACACAGTCATTTGGCACATAATTGCTCCAAGAAGAATGGGACTGGTCGTCGACCTCCTCTGCCAAAGAAGACAGAAGAGTGAAAGGTGAGAAATTTGACGAGGGTAGAAGAAGTCGAAGAAGATCTACCAAGGTTAGAAGAGGTAGAAGATGATAAAGAAGACATGGCCTTCATGGCCAATATCTACAAGAACCAAAAATGTTATGACCTTCCAGGCACAAGCCCTTTAGATACCACACTGGCTGGACAATCTTACAGTGACCACTATAGCTGGTGAGATAATGAGAAAGTGTTGCATGAAAATAAGACAGAGATAGTTGATAGCTTTGTCCTTAATACTTTGTAGCTCAAGTCTTGCGACTGAATGCCAACAAGAATACAAGTGGATTAGGCTAAGGTAGATGGTATATGCGAGCCCCCATTTATACTCTAAGGAGTATGTGCACAGACCAAGCTGTATGCTTTCCTACGATCTAAATAAGGTGCTAAATACCAAGTGAGCCCAGGATAATACAGAAGTGCGATGACGATGTGTACAGATTTAGATAAAGAGGAAATAGAAGAGAAATGTACAGGAAGTGTAAATAAGGGTATGTGTTAGGTAATGAGAGGGTTTTAACCTAGGGTCATTAGGATCAATGACCCAATAAGTGTTCCAAGGATAGTGACTACAACTATAATGTACCATTTTGTATAAGTATAGTACTGGTGTTGTAACAAAAAAGGTTTTTGTTAAGGGATTCTCATTCGATGCAAGTCTCCCCTTTTTCTTGTAAAATGCTCACTCCTGTACTCCTAGATGACTCGAAATATGCATCTGTTCATCTTGCTGCTCAAATCATTGACCCCTCAAGCACCCTCAAAGTTGTTGATGTCACCACCCTCATTGATAGCGGTGCCGAAATCTCTTGCATTGATTGGGACTTTGTTAAAAAGCACCATCTCCCTTTGATCGCCTTGAAAAGCCATTCAAAGTACAGAATGCCAATCACTCGGATAACAAAAATGGAATGGTCAACTTCACAACTACTGTCTTTGCCCATATTGGCTCAATTACTCAGAAGCTTCTCCTCTATGTCATCCATTGTGGACGAGAAAACGTTATCCTCAGGCACCCCTAGTTGAAAGCAATGAACCCGAAAATTGATTAGAAGAAGAAGACAGTTGAGATTGACAAGAAGCTCGACCAATCCATGGATTTGTATTTCTCCCATACAGGTAACAGGGTGAAATATAACATGAAGAACTCTAGAACACTGGAACAACCTCCCATAGGTCACCAGAACTATGATACCAAAGAATGACATATCCTCTCGGCATACCTCAATGGAGAAGACCTGGATTACTTCCTTAAAGAAGTACACAAATCCTACATGGTTGGATACATCACCAGAGCAGCGTCTAGGTTCTTTTCTAATTCCCCCGTGACTAAACGACTTAGGAAAATAACATTATCCACAGAACTTGCCCAACAAGCAGAGTGAGAAAAACCGAAACCTGCACTTCCCATAGAATATTCTGAATTTGCTTCTATTTTCGAGAAAGAAGTGACTGACCACATTCCCCCCTCTAGACCCTATGATCATGCAATCCACCTTGATGATGCCTTCATTTCCAAAGTCTCCAAAATATATCTGCTCACCCCTGATGAAAAGAAGGCAGCAGAAGATTTTATCGAAGAGAATCTTTGAATGGGCAAGATCCGCCCTTCAAAATCACTTCAAGCTTCACCCTTCTTTTTTGTCAAGAAGAAGGACAGTGGCCTCTGCCCTTGCCAAGATTTCCAGTATCTGAATGAACATACCATTCATGATGCCTACCCTCTCCTGCTTGTCTCTGATCTAGTAGATAAGCTGAAAGGCACAAAGGTCTTCAGGAAATTCAATGTATGTTGGGAGTATAACAACATACATATAAAAGAAGGAGATCAATAGAAGGCAGCGTTTATCATACACAAGGGGTTTGTTACAACACCAGTAGAATACCTATTCAAAATGGTACACTATAGTTGTAGTCATTACCCTTGGAACACTTACTGGGTCATTGATCCAAAAGATCCGCAAGTAAAACCCTCTAGTTACATAACCACAACCCTTATTTACCTTTCCTGTACATTTCTCAGCTATTTCCTCTTTATCTAAATCTGTACACATCCCCATCACACTTCTGTATTATCCTGGACTCACTTGGTACTTAGCACCTTATTTAGATCATAGGAAAGCATACAGCTTGGTCTGTGCACATACTCCTTAGGGTATAAATAGGGGCTCGCATGTACCATCTACCTTAGCCTAATCCACTTGTATTC
>JBBPKB010000469.1:0-12955 GCA_038089035.1 Boletellus dicymbophilus
CTACCCCTCGACCCCTGGTCGTCGCCGCGTTCGCCGTGCATCCCGCTCACTCGGCATCTGCTCAGTGGGCACGCGGGAAATCCGGGATTGTCCGAGCCTCGTCACGCCCGTATGCACAGCTTTTGAAAGTTTTCTCAGATAAAATAACATATACAGCAAAACGTTCCATGTCTGTTCCATGCCCTTTTCTTGACATGTGGATCGCACTCGTATGCTTTCCTTCTCTCACCCGAATATATTAGAAATCGAGTCGACTCTATAAAATTCTGCCCCTTGAGGTAATTCGGCCCAGGTTGGTCAAGAGAAGATTCCCTTCACGATCGCAGCCATTTTTGTCAGAAGGATGGTACTTACGTGGTATGCCTTGTCGGCGCGCCTTGTAGAATAGTCGGATAACGGAGAAAAAGGAGTGTGTGTTTGGATGGAACATCGCAGAGCGCACATAGTAGATGCATACTTGTTTCGGCTTCTTTTCTGACGATCGGAACAGTGCCCGGGGTTCTGTGCTGAACCCGGTGTGTGTGTTGACATAGGAGAATGTGGCGTTTTATTTGATCATGGTCTTTAAGGAAGTGGTATCTCCAATTGTGGCTCGGGAGGATGCCAGAGAATGAATGCGTCCTGGCATTCCGAAATTCAACCATAGTTTGCGAATTGTGGGGTTTCGGTAACGTTTTGGAGATCCAAGTGGGATATTCCGTTGGTGAAGTGCTGTCATACGGAAACCTTCCGTGTGTCTGGGACAAGAGGCCTGTGTCATGGGCACATGTGGTCCGGAAAAAGTATTGCTACTCGTTTCCGTGAGTTCTTTCTGCTATTCGCAATGCATTCGACGACCTAAATTCTCTGACGTGGTCATGATGCAGATGTCCAGTGAAGATGGCCGGGGCGCGCCGCTGTAATCGAGATCTGATGATGTCAAGTACACGAGGCATCGCTCCTCCTCCGCCGACCATTATTTGTGGATATCCACTATGCAATTTTGGAACCCTGGCCATGGTGGATCCAATGTTTCGGTGCGAGTCGCCCATTCCAGGAATCGAAATCATGATAACACCCGTTTTATGGGTCTGGGTTCTCAGATTACTAGCGCAAGATCAACTCAGTCGCGTGCGATACAGCGGACTGAGGTGTCGACTACATACGATGTACCTTATATACGATTCTGAAAAGGTACAGTATGAAAACGGTATTGGAAGTTGCCAATAATTGTTACTGGTCACGCAGAGGTCTCGACAGAGAAACATCCGAGTCCTATGGAACCATCAGTAGATGTCAAGCTACTGTATTAAAGTATGTACCTATGGAACCTGTAGTAGGTTAGTTACAGTAGAAAATGTAAGCAAATGTGCTACTTAGGAAACTCGAAGGTTTGTACGCACTAAGCTTATCTAATAATTACCATAAAAGGTAACCTAATGCGTGCTAGTGAAAAATAACAACAAACGGAAGTGGATCAAATGTGAAAACACTCGGCGAACATATGAAATGTTAAGGGTACGATATAAAACATATCAAACAGTAAAATCAAAAGTGAGACATATGATCACAGCTGCGTGCGCACATGTGGAATCCGAAGGCGGCTCAGCGCTGGTTGGTAGACTCGGTGGCTGCGCGCGCGCTTGCTATTCCAACACGGGTATCTCTACTTCGAACCCAGACAGTGGTGACTCCGTTCACAAGGACGTAGGTCTCTATGAGGCTGTGGTTATGTCACTTTATAACTTGCACTACACACGGGAAAGCATTCCCGGTATGTATAACGTGGTTCTTGACTAGAATTGTGGTTGTTATTTTTTGACTAGCACGCATTAGGTTACCTTTTATGGTAATTATTAGATAAGCTGAGAGCGTACAAACCTTTTGTTTCCTCTAGTTTATTCCCTCAGTAGCTTGACATCTACTGAGGGTAAGTAGTACATTTATACTCTTTTCTACTGTACTAACCTATTGTAGACATCATAGGTACATATTTTAATACAGTAGCTTGACATCTACTGAGGACATCATAGGATTCGGATCTTTCTCTGTCGAGACCTCTGTGTGACCAGTAACAATTATTGGCAACTTCCAATAATTGCTTCATTCCATTATTCTTAAGCACACTTGAGGATGACAACTTTATTAAGTATTCCTCAGGTCGCAGTTTTCACTTTGATGTACATAATGTACACACACCACCTGCTTTAGTGCCATGGTGGCATTAGTCATTCAAAAGTGGTTGCAAAACTGCCACCTCTATGGGCCTAAAATGCTGATGTGTGAGAAGCTCAATATAATTATTGTCCTGTTTGGGCCTCCTGTTGTTCCTTCCCTGCTAAATATTAAGATGCCTTTCATTATAAGGTGAATAAAACTCACAGGAGATTGATTTACTGATCTCAATCTTTCAGCTTATCCTTCAATCCACATACATGGAATTGACTCAGCAGTACTTTGTCACTAGCATCCAGTTAGATAATTATGCAGGTTGTATGTGGTTCAACCCTAATGCATCTTGTACTTGAAAGAGTATGGGAAGGAATGGGCTGACTCTCTCACAACTGAGGAGCACAGTGATGAAGGGAATGGAGTGGAAGTCAAGTAAAGAGATGTACTTGACAAGCAGAATTTAGACTTGAGAAAGGATACTTGTGTTCAGGTGTGAAACATGAGTCCACAAGAGGTGAGTGACTTAAGAGAAGATGCAAGTGAGAGACAAGCAGCTTAATTAAACTCTGACATAAGGTCGAGTTTATATACTACATTTAAAGCAGAGTCTAAATGTATAATTAGTCTAAGCTGACTGATAAAAAATAAGAGATAATGACTTGATAGGAGTCATAAAGATGAGATATGAGTCATAAAGATAAGGAATGAATCATATCTTAGTAATAACATGAATCACATATTAATTTGAGTCATCCATGGAACTTGAAAGAATAATCAAGAATGTTCCATGGAATTCAACACTCCCTGTCACTTGAAGTATCATTTGACATTTGAGAATGTTTTGACCAATGATGAACAGATCTTTTGAAAATGATCTCTTGAAAGATTTTTGGTGAAAATGTCTGCAAGCTGGTCATTTGTGTTAACATAAAAAGGACTGAAGATTCCTTCTTGTATACATTCCCTAATGTGATGATAAAGAATGTCAATATATTTGGCTCATCCTTCCTGTACTGGGTTCAATGCCAAAAATATTGCTCCTTGATTATCCACATAGAGATGAAAAGGTGGTAAGTTGTAGTCCAGTTCTTTGAACATGTTCTTTAACCAAGTTAATTGTCTTGCAACTTCTGACATGCCAACATACTCTGCTTCAGTTGAAGAGAGTGTAATCTTTCTTTGTCTGTGAGATAGCCAAGAGACAATTCCATTAGCAAAGAATATAGCATATCCAGTGGTAGATCTTTGAGTTTCAAGATCACCTGCCCAGTCTGTATCACTGTAGGCTAGGAATCCTACATTTGTTTGTCCTGTATAGTTCAAACATAAATCCTTGGTTGTAGAGAGATACTGCACTATGTATAATGCTCACTTCAGATGATCTTCTGTAGGATTTGCAGAAAATTGAGACATCTTGATAACAGCATAAGTGATATCTGGTCTTGTACCAAGCATGATGTATAGCAGCAATCCAATGACAGATTGATACTTGCTTCTGAGAGTTGGATTACTATCTTCTGGTTTTGTTAAAGGTCCTGGATTATATCCAGAGGGAAGTGGAGTATATGCCAGTCTGCAATTTTGTGTATCAAATTGTTCAATGACTTTTTCAGCATATTTGATTTGATCAAGTTATAAGGTTCTTTTTGTCCAATTTTGAATTATACACATTCCAAGATATTCATTTGCTTCTCCAAGATCCCTACCTTCCCATTTTGTCATGAATTCTTTCTTCTTCTTTGTAACTAGAGATTTGTTGTTGCCAAGAAAAAGAATGTTGTCAACATAGATTAACATGACAATAATGATTGATCCAGTCAAGAGAAAATAAAGACCAGGATCAGAATGAGTTCATTTGAAACCCATTTTGAGAACAGAGTTATGCAAGGCTTTGTTCCATTGTAACACAGCCTGCTTAAGGCCATAGATAGCCTTTCTTAGTTGACAAACTTTCGTCTCTTGACCCTTTTGAATGAAACCCTCTAGTTGTGTCACATAGATTTCTTCATTGAGATCTCCAAAAGGAAAAGCTATTTTGACATCTAGCACTTTGATTTCCCAATCTTCAATAGCAGCTAGTGAAAATATAAGATGGACTGTCTCAAATCTTGCAACTGGAGAAAAGGTTTCTTCAAAATTAATTCCATAAATCTGGGTGAAGCCTTTTGCAACAAAGTGAGCTTTTTTGTGACCATCACCTTTTTCAAAAAATACCCATCTCCCTGTGATAGGTTTTCAACCTGGAGGTAATTCTGCAAGATCCCATACATGTCTTTCCTTCAAAGACTTGTATTCTTCTTCACAGGCAGCAAACTATAACTTTAGTTGATCTCTAGGCATTTTTAGTATGTCTCTGAATTGTCTCAGAACATCAAAGACTGGAGTTGCAGAAATCATCATGGCTTTTATGAATCCTCCACTGACCATGCTTGCACTCACATTATCAATAGTTCCAGATCCATATAAATCTTCAGATTCAATATCTTGGAGAATATCTTGTCTCTCTTGGATTTCTTGTTCTATTGCTATAGGATCCCTTTCTCCATATATATTACCTTCTTGAGTCTGTGTCTGTCTGAGACATTCACTTCTTCTTGGTAATGGAGGTGGTTCCCTTAGTGGTTGAATCCTTTGAGATGGTGTTTGGAATCCTCCAGGAAATATTTCACTTTCTTTTCTCTCCATATTATCAACCTCCTCTCTTAGAGGTGTTGAGGGTGAGGGTGGTGTTTCTATGGTTGATCTGAAGGTTTCTTCTATTTCTCCTCCAAAGGTTCCTTAGGTCCTTCTTGTTTCTGAAGTCTCTCATTTGTTGGAGATGTTCCTTTGTGAATGTGAACATTCTGTCATTGGTCAGGATGGGGATTAGGATTGGGATTCAAAATTGTGGCCAGTATTAAATTGATGTTCAATTGTGGTCCAATTTGTGGAAGTTCTTGAGTAGAGGCATCCCTTTGTTCTTGTTCTTCATTTACTTCCTCCAAATCATAGTTGTCTTGAATTTGAATTGGGTCTTGTTTGTCATCCTTCCTTTCAGAACAGTATGGAAACAGAAATTCATCAAAGGTGGCCATGTTTCCCTTGTACATTTTCCTTTCTTGTAGATCATAGAACTTGTATCCTTTGGTTCCTTGTGGATATCCCATAAAGATCATTTTTCTTGCTTTAGGAGAGAGTTTGTCTTTTCATTCCTCTTTATGCATGAAGACATATGCAAGACATCCAAAACTCACAAGTGAGAATACTTTTGGTTTATCAATTCAAGGGTCTCATATAGATATAGGGGTTTTCCATTTTAGTCATAGTATTGGTTGTCAATTGTATAAGTACACAGCAGTTTCTGCTGCTTCTTGCCAGAATGATTTTGGTAAGCATGTTTGATGTAACATAGAGTTGATTTTTTCAAGCAAGGTCCAATTGAGTCTTTCTGCTTGTCCATTTTGTTGTAGTTCATAGGCAATAGATTTTTGATGGCTTATTCCTTTTTGAGTTAGGAACAAGTGAAAGTTAGTGCCAGTGAATTCCCCCCCTCAGTCCAAACACAAAGAGGTAAGTGTAGAACCAGTAGCATGTTCTGAGTAGGCAAGATAGGACTGAAAAACAGTAAGAGTATTGGATTTTCTGGATAGAAAAATAAGTGAAGCATAAGAGGAGTGATCATCCAGAAAAGTGATGATCCATTTGTGACAATTTCTGGAAAATAGGGGCATTTCAAGAAGATCAGTATGAACTAATTCAAGTATGTGACCAGCATGTGTCTGAGAATTCAAGTGTGGAGCAGAGATCATTTTGCCTGTATTGCATCCATGACAAAGAGTAGGAAGGGATGTGGTATCCAACAAAGGTACACCTTCTGTATTTTTATGGCTGTGTCAAAGGACCTTCTGTGAGGGATGTCCAAAATGATAATGCCATAACAGTGTTTGATTTCCTGGTTTCATTGACATGGCAGAAACTTCCATTACTGTGGTCTGAGATAACTGCAACCAATGAGTTCCACCACTAGGTGCAAAGGCATGTGCCTGCAGCATGCAGTGGCCATTTCAGTTCTTAATTGTAGTCTTTTGACCTTTTATTTCAACAGTATATCCTTTCTTAGTAAGGGTAGGTATGGATAATAGGCAATGAGGAGATTTCAGCAAATACCAGACATCAGAGATAGTAATAGATTTTTGGTTTTCTGGTCTGATAACTGCCATTCCAGGTCCAATTAGAGTAATATGATTGCTGTTAGCAATTTCACAGAGATGTTGTTCTTGTTCCAGAGTTATGAAATCAGAGAAAAAAGGAGTGATATGAAGCAAAGCTCCACTATCAATCATCCATGAGTTTCGATACTTATCATCCATGTTTTTGATGACTTGAGCACACACAAAATAATTAGAAGTGTTGTACAATTTCCATTGTACTCATAGTCATCAGTACATGGAGTCCATGGATCTCCTACTCTATACCAAGGAGGGGCATTGAGTCCATAAATAAAGTCCTCCTCTTGTGCCTTTTTTTGTGCAAATTCCTGTTCCTCATGATGAGGTCCAAAGAGGTCAAATTTATCAACCTTGGTCCAAGTCCTCCATTTCTGGATTCTTGTTCCTTCTGGTGCATGTGGTGTTTCCTCCACAGGCTTTGTGTAACTTGGGCCTGGGAGGCTGATTAAAGGGCTGGAGGTCATTAGCATAGATTTGATTGGTATAGCCTGATTCATACTCTTGTACCAATTCATCAGCACATATCATCATGCCATCATCATCATCGAATTTGTCTCCCCAATCCAAAGCTTCTTCCATCTCCTCAATGTTAGGTAGTTCGGGGAGGAGAGATTTCCTGGTCAAGATATCGAGTTCATGGTCTATGACCATACTGGCCATGTTCACATCCATGTTGAGTACCTTGTGTGCCTTTGCTTTGCCTTTTCCTTTGTTTGCCACTGCCTTTGTGCATTTTCTCATTCCCTGACTTTTGGACTTAGAGGTTTTCTTGTTCTATGACATAGTCGCTGTCCTAGAACCCTTTTTGGCCCAACATCTGTCAGTGGTGTGGCCTTTCTCACCACAATGAGAACATTTTACCTCAGAGGTAGGCACATTACAGATGGCAGAGATCTTCCTTGCCTTGGTGGGTGTTTGCTCAATATGATCAATTAAAGCATGTGCCTTATTTCCTCCAGCATGGTGATGGGTAGTCTGCCAAAGGTTATGTTCTGCCATAATCTTGGCAATGATCATATCTGGCAAGAAGTTAGCTGGTTCAACTGTGTGAACCAACATAGAGGTCATTGGTGATAAGAGGAGGGAAAGGCATTAAGGAGAATCATTGAGCTGATGGAAGCCAGGATATTAAGTCCCACAGCTTCTGCTTGTTGGAGGAGGGAGGTGAATTCAGAAAGTTGCACCACAACAGATTTGCCTTCTTTTATGCAAAATAGGAGTATCTCCTGAAAGACAGCAAAGAAACTAGAGACTCCTGATGGTGCAGAATAGGCATAGAGGGTATCCCAAAGATGTTTCAAGATAGACTCCTTAGCCATGATATTGCCTTGAGCATCTATAGTTCTCATGTAAATGGTGCAGATGAGACTTTGCATGCTGGGTCATAGATATGACCCAATGATGGCATTGGCATGACAATCATTTCTTTTCCACTTTGCCTGGTCTTCTGCTCTTGTTCTGGCAGCACCTGTGTTAGTCCAGGTGTCAGCTCCAGAAACAATGTCCCAGACAGATAGAATAGTCAGAACATTTCTCATCTGTCCAGATGAGGCAACATAATTGGTGGGGCCTTCAAGAAGTTTGATGGTATCAGTGACAACATGTCCAAGTGCAATTGTGATAGTGCCCATTTGAATCTAGAAAGAAAGTGGGATAAAAATGCCTAGAAGAGATTCATAGTAAGTCTCAGTATTATTAAGGATGAAGAGAGATGGAGGAGAAATTATAGAATGAACCAATCCAGAATATAAAGCTAATCCACTAGTTAAAACATTTTGATCATCTTTTTCTGGCTTTGCAGGAGAAGGGAGAAGTCCACTAATTAAAGTGTTCTTTTCTTATTCTTCTTCCTGATTGAGTTCTTCCTTGATTCTTTCTATCTCTTTCTGTGTTTTCACCTTCTGAAGCCTTTTCCATCATCTCCTCTTCTGTCTTCTATTGCATCTTTTTATACTTTTCTCCCTGTTTTTCCATCACCTATTTTGGAGATAGATGAATAAGATGGACTTTTCTTTTCTATAATGAAAGCCCACATATGTGACAATTGGAGTATCATCACAATTATGCCATCTAGGTATGATGTCATCCAGAATAAAAGAACCTGATATACAAGTCCTTCATTCAACATCATTTAAGTATAGAGTCCCAAAATAGTGAATATTAGTGATGGAAAGTTCATGGATATGGTAATAATAGTACCACAAAATGGAAAAATAAGGATGAAGAAATAGAGAAAAAGAATTGTCCTTATATCATACAGAGTCCAAAAGAAGATGAGTGAAAATCATAGGAAATTGAAAGAAGAGGGAATCATTAAGGAGCTGTGCATCTCCTGCATACAAAACATCATAGTACCCTGGCATTGGCCAATTCTTTGGCATCCTCATGACTAGTTCACTTGTGTAGGTTTCAAACAGTTCCACTACCAGAGGCTACTAGTTGTGAACTTTCTCCCAGTTGGCTATGGCTGAGTTCTTCATGGAGCTGAAGGATCTCACACTGGAGATCAGCTTGCTCTTGTTCAAACTCATGGATGTGCTTGCAATTTGCAAAGTTACTGGATGCAAAGTTATATTGCACCTGTAGATACTTGCTGTGGGTGTGGATATTTTCAGTGCAGAGTTGGCAGTTCCAGTTGTGGAGATCTAGATTAGTCTTCATGAGTCCCTCTATATTTGTTTGATGCTCCTGATTTTCCTCAATCAAATCTTCTATCTGACTATTGAGGTAATCATTTGAGTCAGCAAGTCAATCTAATCTTTTCTGCTCTTTTCATAAGCCTCTAGTTAATTCTTCATAAAAAGGGTTGGAGGCTCTAAAAGGCTCTCAAATATATACATCAAACTCTCTATTCCACATACACTGAGTTGGTATGTCATGATTTACTAAACCATGACAAAGGTGTTGGGACTTGATGTACCCATAATTGCATAGGAATTGTTCCCAGACAGGAGAACTGTTTTGGAGGAGGAGGTTGCCATTCTTGTCTCTAGCAGCTTCCCAATGTTGTTCTGGGTTGCCAATGTTCAAGTCCAGGCTTTCCATTCCTCATCCTCCTATTGTCCAATGTTGTGCACCAAATTGATATTCTTCCCAAAGAGTACTTGTCATTACTAGTTCATTATTTTGATCATGTTGGACCTGAGGATGCAACTGGGAAAAGGAAAAATTTGGCTGGTTCCTTTCATGAAGGTCCACAAAGTTCGAATATTCTGTATAGTCCCAGTTGAAGATTTCATATCCTTGGTCATGTACTAGTACATGTTTGGTTTGACAGTATGACTATATTGGAAAAGCCCAGCCCATTTTTTCATAAATAGAACATAGTCGTTCTCCAAAATAAATAGTTCCCCCAAGATGATAGATATACTTGGGGTCAAAGTCACTCTCTATAAAAGAAATTCCATCATGAAGAAAGGCATGGTGTCCAGTGTTCACCAGGGCTTGCTCATCCTCCATTATCCTCCTGTTTATTCTCCTTGTGACATCAAGCTGGATATGAGGAGGGAGGAAACATAGCATATTATGCCTAAATGTTGGTACCCAATGTACCTCCCCTTCCTCATAGTCGTCCTTGAATTTTTCTGCCAGTATCAGAGCAATCACTATCTCATGTCACTGCTCATAGTCCTCTAGAATTGGAAATTCTGGAATTGGGATGTTAACTTGTAGGTTGAAGTCCAGTTCCTCATAAGTTATTATTGACATTCCCAGAACATCAGGTTGGACTATGAGGCTGTCTATCAGCATTGCTGGTAGTATGCCAGAGTGGTCAGCAAGCAGGGGTGTTGGAAGTTAGAGCAGGATTGGCTTGGATGGATACTGGAGTTCAAGTTCCTCCTCATCCAATATAAAGGATGCCTTGCAGAAGGCAGCTGTTAAAGTGAGAACCATTAGACATGTTCCCTCTACCTGAACCCTGGGTGACTTGCCAGAGCTCTCATTGAGGACAAAGTCCTCAGTGTTATGCACTGCATGTGTGACAGGTATTTGGTCATTTTCTCTTGTGTTCTCCTCAAAGTTCTGCAGGGGGGTCCTGATGGATGAACTGGACTTGCTGAAGACATGCTGGTCATTCATGGTGCATGGCCTGTTCTTGAGCAACATCATGTTTGAGCTTGATGAGCAGGTGGAGAGCATGGTGTAGGAAGTCATTTAATAAGGTGGGTTTGGGAGTAACTGGGATGGTAGAAGGTAGTGTAGAGATGGTAAGAGGCAAAGGGATATGAAATGGGGCTTGTGAATAGGAATCCGAAGAATTGGATGAGAGCAGAAGAGGCAGTTGAGGGAGTGGTGAGTTGGATTCTGCACAAGTAGATTCAATGTCTTCCAAAAGAGGAAGTTCTATTGAATCAGATGAAGGTGTGGAAGGAGGAGTGGGTGGTGCTAGGTTGTTCTCTTCATAAGTAGGTGGTTCTTCCTGTGGTTCTTCCACAAGAATAGTGGAAGATGATGTTTGCTCATCAGAAACTTGTTCAGCAACCATCAATTCCCAATATAGGTCTGCAATCTAAATCTGCTGAACAGTTTGAGTGATGTCCTCAATCAAATGATCTGTTTGTTGACCTATGTTACAAATAGTATTCCTGACTAAGTCAAGAAACTCCTGATCAGGAAAGAGATTATTATAACCCAGAAGGTGCAAAGGACCTGGATAAGATAGTGGAAGAGAGTGACATGCATATAGCACATCAAAGAAAGAATCTGGGGGAGGAAGTGGTTCAGAAGGATCTGTCCTACCTACAATGGGAGTAAGAACAGCTTCAATGATGTTGATCAGGTGATGGAGATCATGAGATGGTTGAACTATAATCAAACATCTGTTAAAATGTCCTGTCCCTTCATAGTTTTGTGTAGTGGCAGTGAAAACAAAGGTGAAATCCTCCACTCTTTCTCCTTTCCAATAGAGATGAGCAGTACTAGAGTCATTAGAAAGAGGGTTACCTCTCTTGACTTCCAAGTAACCAAGAGTAGTATATGCCATATAGTTCAAGATGTTTGCAATCAGATGAGTGTGTCTACTGAGATGGTGAATATAAAGGTCAATAAGAGC
This sequence comes from Boletellus dicymbophilus, assembly GCA_038089035.1. NCBI lineage: Eukaryota > Fungi > Basidiomycota > Agaricomycetes > Boletales > Boletaceae > Boletellus > Boletellus dicymbophilus. The sequence continues at coordinate 11,413 of JBBPKB010000469.1, forward strand.
CTCAAGCTCTGCTTCCTGCAGAGACCAATGTGACATACACTGATTTAACAAGTATATATATACAATGGTTCAGTAGGGCTCATAACCCTGAAAGAGTGCAGGAAGGAATGGGCTGACTCTCTCACGACTGAGGAGCACAGCAATGAAGGGAATGGATTGGAAGTCAAGTAAAGAGACATACTTGACAAGCAGAGTTTAAACTTGAGAAAGGACTCCTGAGTTCTAGTGATGAGCACTTGTCCACAGGGGCAAGTGACTTAAGAGAAGATGCAAGTATGAGACAAGCAGCTTAATTGAACTGCAACATAAGGTCAAGTTTATATACTACATTTAAAGATGAGTCTAAATGTATATTTAGTCTAAGCTGACTGATAAAAGATAGGAGATAAAAGAAAATGACTGGATAGGAGTCAAAAATGAGATATGAGTCATGAAGATAAGGAATGAATCATATCTTTGTAAGAACATAAATCACATGTTCACATAATCAATAAGTGATCAGTCATCCATGGAATCTGAAAGAATATTCAAGAATATTCCATGGAATTCAACACCAAAGGGGTAGAAAAGGGTCAAGTATGAATGATGAGTAAAAAGTGTTGTTATTTTTCACTAGCACGCATTAGGTTACCTTTTATGGTAATTATTAGATAAGCTTAGAGCGCACAAACTTTCGAGTTTCCTCTAGTTTATTCCCTCAGTAGCTTGACATCTACTGAGGGTAAGTAGCACATTTATATACTTTTTCTACTGTAACTAACCTACTATAGGTTCCATAGGTACATATCATTAATACAGTAGCTTGACATCTACTGAGGGTTCCATAGGACTCGGATCTTTCTCTGTCGAGACCTCTGTGCGACCAGTAACAATTATTGGCAACTTCCAATAAAAAGTACTACCAAAAGAACATACCATAGGTGCTCGAGGGGATGGGAACACGTACACTCATGCAAAGTGTGATGACTGTCGATGCCGGTCGGTCGGGTGGCTGCACACACGCTTGCTAATCCAACACTCCCCCCTCAAGCCGTGCGCAGGCCCGGTTCGGCGGCGAATTGCTTGACTTCGGGAGAAGGGAAATCTTCGGTGAGTGAATCGGCGACCATAACGTCTGCTTGGATGGCCTAGGTACGCTGCTCGTAGTGCCCATGCGCCGATCGCACTGACTCACCTCCTTATCAGCCAGCGACCCCGCTTCAATTCGTTTCAGGTCGTGGCGCGCGACGCTCGCTGCGCCATGCAACCAGCCTCGTCTTCCAGCATATCTGTCGCCTATACCATCCTTCTGGCGTGTCAAATGGCTCTCAACGCCTCTTATTGCCTCCTGCTCGCCCTGTTGGCCTCCTGGCCCTTCAATTCGGCATAGCGCGTTCGCTTCGTCAACGCGCTTGTCTCCATCGTTCTCAGATCGTCTAAGGTGCGTCTTGCAACCTTTCTGTGTCGCCGCTCGGCGTTCTGGGTCATCCTGCTTGTCCGGTGCTCTCTCAGGTAAGTCGCCCCTGGTCTTTCGTTTTGGGCATTCTTCGACGTGTTCTGACGC
>JBBPKB010000470.1:0-12954 GCA_038089035.1 Boletellus dicymbophilus
GCTTTCTCATTACCTTGCCAGCTATAGTGGTTGCTGTAAGATTGTCCAGCCAGTGTGGTATCTAAAGGGCTTGTGCTGTTACAACTTTTCCCTTTTCTTTTCCCTTTCCTTTTCTTTTCCCTTACAATTACCTTTTCCCCAGACTACCGTGTATTTCCCAGACACTTTAAATGCGTCATATACGATTAGTCATGATCCATTCCAACATGGATCTTTCCTTTCTTCCTTCTTCATGCTTACTCATCATGATTAGGTGATTGTCCATTCCAACACGGACTTCTATTTCCTTTCTTATATTTCGCATATCGTATGATTCTCTTTCAGCCAATCAGCTATTCCTTTCCACTCGTACGATATCTTCTTTTCCTTATTCTCTCTTGGTCCATGCGCGTTTATGATTAGTACTTAAACCATCGATAGTCCAGCTTGTACTCTAAGCTAGATCTACTCGAGACTTGAGTCTAATCCACTCTCTTCCTCTTGAACATGTCGGAGCTCGCATTGTCGAACCTTTGCCTCTGCTTCACCCAATACAAATCCTTCTATGAAGGTAGTCTCTTCAGCTGTTGTACTGTTGAGCTGATTGGTTTGCTTTATCGAGTCTACGTTTGTTCCTACCCGGACCAAGCGTAACAAAAGATCTAGCTTCCCCCTCGACCTGCTCCATTGTTGTTGCGGTCCCCCAGATCCCCAATACCGACAGACCTGCTTCCCTCGCCATTGCGGTCCCCCCAGAAGATACTGACAGACCCACATCCCTCGCTGTTGCGGTCCCCTCTGATTCAAGATTACGGACAGACCAGTGCTACTGCGTGTTGGCATCTGGGAACCCAGAGACGAGTCCACTCACGACTCAGAATCAGAAGAACTAGTCCCCTCGGACTCTACCAGATCCCCGACCCCCAATCCATCAGAAGAACCACTGAGAACCCTGTCTCCTCATCCGTTTGCTTCTCTATTCCCCTTTAGATCCCCAATGCCTGAACCCTCTCCCGTTACAGCAGTTCTATCTTCCTCCACAGTACCTCCACCTCGTCCTATCCCCATTCATCCTCCAACCTTATGAACACTCCGTCTACCTGCTGTAACCTCTGCTATGTCCACCTCTACGAAAGCAATGGAATTGAAGATTGGCGCCCCCGATGACTTTGATGGAAGCTATGACAAGGCCGAAGCATGGCTGCTCATGGTCAAAACCTACCTTCTCATCAATGAGACACTATATGACACCAATAACAAGAAGATCGGCTATGCCTTGTCTTACATGAAGAAAGGCGCCGCCCTCAGTTGGGCTACCTCCTTCCGAAAAGAAAAGCTGGCCGCTTCACCGCCATCATTCGGGAAGTACTCTGACTTCCTAGATTTATTTGAGAAGACCTTCCAAACAAAGGAAACGAAGATCGCAGCCTTGGGAAAGCTGCAGAACCTCACTATGACGAAAGATAAGCACACCATACGGTCGCTAGAAGATTATATTGTGGAGTTCTCTATCTGCCGCAACGATTCTGGAATCACTGATCAGATGATACTGATCAACTTCTTTGCTAAAGGGCTTCATCTGGTTCTTAGAACCCACATTTACGCCATGGAGACCGTCCCCACGGACATCACGACGTGGATTGCGAAAGCGATTCATTTCTGAAACCAACAGGACATTGCGTCCTCGTTTAACAACCGACCCTCGATGTTCGTACCTTCCACCCCTGCCTACCAATCTCGCCCTCACTACTCCGCCCCTCCTCGTGACCCCAATGCCATGGACGTTGACACCATGGACGTCGACGCCATCCAACTCTCCCACTCCCAATATGATGAATACCACAGAAAAGGCGACTGCTTCAACTGTGGCGAACATGGACATTTGGCGCATAACTGCCCCAAGAAGAATGGGACTGGTCGTCGACCTCCTCTGCCGAAGAAGACAGAAGAGCGAAAGGAGAGAAAGGTGGCGAGGATGGAAGTCGAAGAAGACTTGCTGAGGTTAGAACTGGTGGAAGATGATGATGAAGAAGAAGATCTGGCCTTTGTGGCACAACTTTACAAGAACCAGAAGGGTTTTTGTTAGGGGGTTCTATTTCGACGCGAGTTCCCCCTTTTTCTTGCAAAACTGTTGCTCCTGTACTCATAGACGATTCTGCCTATGCATCTGTTCATCTTGCTGCGCAAATCATTGACCCCTTGAGCACTTTGAAAGTCGTTGATGTCACCGCCCTCATCGATAGCGGTGCTGAAATATCTTGCATCAATTGGGACTTCGTCAAGAAGCACCATCTTCCTTTGGACCACCTTGAAAAGCCATTCAAAGTCCGAAATGCCAATCATTCTGATAACAAAAATGGCATGGTCAAGTTTACGACCACCGTCTTTGCCCACATCAGCACGATAACGCAGAAGCTTCTCCTCCATGTCATCCACTGTGGGCGCGAGAACGTGATCCTCGGACACCCCTGGCTGAAGGCCACAAATCCGAAGATAGATTGGAAGAAGAAGACGGTCGAGATTGACAAAAAACTCGATCAGTCTATGGATCTTTATTTCTCCCATGCAGGTAACAGGGCGAAATATTCTGCAAAGAACTCAAGAACACGGGAACGACCTCTGACAGGTCACCAACTTTACGACAAAGAAGAATGATATGTTCTCTCCGCCTACCTCAATAGAGAAGACCCCGACCACTTCCTGAAAGAGGCGCACAAATCCTATACAGTTGGACGCATTACCCAAGCAGTGTCTAGATTTTTCCTGAATTCTCCTGTTACTAAACAACTTAGGAGAATTACTTTATCCACTGAACTTGCCCAGCAAGCAGAGCAAGAGAAACCAAAGCAAAGCTTCTGAATGAATACTGAGATTTTGCCTCTATCTTTGAAAAAGAGGCTACTGATCATATTCCTCCTTCCAGACCATATGATCATGCGATCCACCTGGATGATACCTTCGTTCCAAAGATATCCAAGATATATCCGCTTGCCCCCGACGAAAAGAATGTGGCAGAAGATTTTATTGAAGAAAACCTTCGAACAGGTAAGATCCGCCCTTCAAAGTCACTCCAGGCTTCCTCCTTCTTTTTCATCAAAAAGAAGGATGGTGGCCTCTGCCCTTGCCAAGATTATCAGTACTTGAATGAACATACTGTTTGAGACGCTTATCCTCTCCTGCTTGTCTCTGACCTTGTAGATAAGCTCAAGGGTGCGAAGGTGTTTATGAAGTTCGACATACGTTGGGGATACAACAACATACGTATTAAAGAAGGTGATCAATGGAAGGCAGCGTTTATCATGCACAAAGGGCTGTTTGAACCCATGGTGATGTTCTTCGGTCTCACGAACTCACCGCCCACCTTCCAGAGATTCATGAACGATTCCTTCTGTGATATGATTGCGGAAGGCTGGTTGGTCATTTATATGGATGACCTTCTCATTTTCTCACCAGACGATGAAACTCATATGGCACACACTAAACTTGTTTTGCAGCATATGAAAGAATTAGATCTTTGTCTCAAACTCGAGAAATGCAAGTTTGTGACAAAAGAAGTCGAATACCTCAGGATGATCATCAAACCCGACCAGATTGCCATGGACCCCATCAAACTGCAAGGGATCTCCAAATGGCCGACCCCGAAGAAAGTTAAGGACGTCCGTTCTTTCCTTGGCTTCGCTAATTTTTATAGGCGATTTATTCCAAAATATTCTGACATCGCCCGACCCCTTCTCGACCTGACGAAGAAGAACGCCCCTTGGGACTGGTCCCAGAGCTGTGAAGGAGCATTCCAGGAATTGAAGAAGATTTTCCTTTCGCAGCCTGTCCTTACCATGTCTGACATCACCCGACCCTTCGCCGTCGCCACCGACGCCTTGAAGTTTGCCTCAGGAGGCGTCCTCCTTCAAGCCGATTCTAATGGAGACTGGCACCCATGCGGATACCTCTCCCAGACTTTTGCCTCCGCTGAGCAGAATTACGATATTTACGATAAGGAGCTTCTGGCCATGATCCGCGCTCTAAAGGCATGGCGCCACTATCTCCACAGATCTCCCCACACGGTGCAGGTGTTCACCGACCATAAGAACTTGACGTACTTCCGTCAACCCCAGAACCTTAACCGTCGACAGGCACGATGGTTACTTGATCTCGCCAATTACGACTTGAAGTTTTCCCACATACCTGGGAAAGACCTTTCTGGTCCCGATGCGCTCTCTTGCCGCCCCGACCTCATCCCTTCTACCAATAATGACAATACTGATGTCACCCTCCTCCCCGCCAACCTATTTGTAAACGTCATCGATACCTCCCTCTCCGATACGCTGGCCCAATCCTCCTCCTCCGATCCCATTGTACAAACCGCTGTCCAAGGAATAGAACAACTCCCTGCACGCTTCCGATCCTGCCTCTCTGATTGGCACTTTGATGCTGGAGTTCTGACCTTCCAAGATCGTGTGTACGTTCCTGACGATGAAGCATTACGATGAATGTGTGTCCAGAAGCACCATGATCACCTGACTGCCGGCCACCCCGGTTATCTGAAAACCTGACAACTTGTCTCTGCGGAATTTTGGTGGCCCAGCCTTGCGTCTTTTGTGAAATGTTACATTGAAGGTTGTGCCTTATGTCAGCAAAACAAGGCGAATACACACCCGACCTCTCCCCACCTCCTCCCTATTCCCTCAACAGTGACACGTCCTTTCCAACAGATCTTGTGCGACCTGATCATGGACCTCCCTCTCTCTGGGGGATTTGACACTCTTTTGGTTGTGGTAGACCATGGCCTTACGAAGGGGGTAATTCTTTGCCCTACTGTGAAAATGATAACCTCCAAAGGCGTTGCCCTTCTTTTCTATAAAAAGGTCTACACTCACTTTGGCCTTTATGACAAGATCATCTCCGACTGAGGCCCGCAGTTCGCCTCAGCATTTGCTAGAGAACTCGCCTGAATCCTATGCTACGATCTCTCTTTATCCACCGCGTACCACCCCCAGACTGACGGAGAGACAGAGCGCGTTAACCAAGAGGTTGAAACATACCTACGGATCTTCTGCGGATCGAACCCCATGTCTTGGGCCGATATGATCCCGCAAGCTGAATTCGCGCACAACCACCGCCCTCACTCCGTCACGAATCAATCGCCGTTCTACCTCATGTACGGCTATGAACCCCGACCCCTCCCCATGATCATTTCGGATATGAACCTCCCTGTGGTCGAAGAACGTCTTAGAACCCTCTCTGCAGCATGAGAAGAAGCCCTGGCGGCACATGAACTAGCTAGACAGGTGATGAAGGCACGGTCGAAGAAGCCCTTTACGCCATTTGCAAAAGGAGATAAGGTGTGGTTAGAAGCACGGAACTTGAAACGTTCCCTGCCGAACTCTAAGTTTATGCCGAAACGAGAAGGACCGTTTACGATCACTGACGTCCTATCTCCGATCATGTATAGACTGCACCTCCCTCAAACATGGAAGATACACAACATGTTTCACGCCTTCCTCCTCACTCCCTATTGCGAAAACGACGCTCATGGCCTGAACTTCCCAGCTCCACCTCCGGAACTTATAGAAGGCAAAGAAGAATATGAAGTGGAGCAGGTGATACAACATAGGGGAACTCTGAGATACTGGGAGTTTTTGATAAAGTGGAAAGGATATCCCACGATGGACAACTCCTGGGAACCCGAGCGGAATTTGAAGAATGCCAAGGAAGCCCTCGACGAATATAAGAAGACTCGTCCCAAGGTTTTCCCTCCCTCATCCTTGATTCGCTCCATCCACCATCAACATCTTCGCGCTACTTTCCACCTTTGCAACAATGGCCATTCCCCCTGTGCAACCTCCCACTTATGAATATATTGAGCCCACCTACGTTTCCGAACTTTCCCCTCCTGTTGATGATACCTCTTTGTTAGATTTGATGGTGGCCATTTTTCTAGATTCACACACCGCCCTTATTTTGGACTCGTTGATTGCTCCTTCATCCCCTCTTCATTATTTAATACTTGCCCTTCGCAACAACGACCTCATCATGACCACCCTTCCTGCAGAAGAAGATCCCCCGACCCTCGCGCGTGCTATACTGGCTAGAGCACTTGGAGGACAGAGAAACACCATCGCCCACGCCTTAGAACAACTTGGAGGATTGACCGTCGCTGAGGAAGCCGCTTGTCAACTCACCATCATTAACCACTCCGACGACGAAGAGCCACTTCCTGTACCACCTCCTCGCTCCCTGACTCCACCAAGTTCCCCTCTGGGCTTACCACCTCTGTCCTCTACTCCCTCCGTGTCCTCTTCCCCAATCGGATCTGCTGAAGAACGAGCTCTTGTTGTTGCCGAAATGCCTTATTGTAGTGTCCCCCTTTCCCCTTCTCATCCGATGTACGCTCAAGCATGTTTCCACTGCCAGAGACTAGGACACATCCGCGCGAACTGTCTCCTCTACCGCTGCACCTTTTGCCATCAGCTTGCCCCTGGCCACCCTCAGTATAGATGCCCTTATCACTGGCGTCATCGCACCCCATCTAACTCTCCACCGTCTTCTCGATCCTCTTGTCGACGTTCTCGATGCTCGTCCCCTCAGTTGCCCGCCGCCGCTCCCACTGGATGGAATGCTATCCCTGATATAGACAAACCCTGGCCCCGCACCTTTGGCCCCGACACAGACTCCCCACCTTCGGAACCCGGCTCTCCTTGCTCTGACGTAGCAGATACGTCTTTCACCACCTCCCTAACCGCAGAGTCATCCGCTACCGCGTCCACTAGGGTTACCACTTCCTCCAGATTTAGCATGACAATCCATATCCCACGACACGACGAAGAAGACGATGAATTGTTCCAGAATGACGAACCGGACTATGACCAGGACGCTTGGGATAACATCACGGGTGAACAGGCTTTCACTTCATTTTAAACATTGACATTTTCTTTTTGTAAATTCAGGTGACTTTACCCATATGAAGGGGGTAATGTTATGACTTTTTCCTTTCTCTTTTCCTTTTCTTTTACGATTACCTTTCCTCAGACTACCGTGTATTTCCCGGACGCTTTAACGCGTCATATATGATTAGTCACGATCTGTTCCAACACGGATCTTTCTTTTCTTCTCTTCTACGCTTACTCATTATGATTAGGCGATCGTCCGTTCCAACACGGACTTCTATTTCCTTTCTCGTATTTCGCATATCGTACGATTCTCCTTCAGCCAATTGGCTATTCTCTTCCACTCGTACGATATCCTCTTTTTCCTTATTTACTCTTGGTCTGTGCGCAGTTACGATTAGTACTTAAACCATCGATAGTCCAGCTTGTACCCTAAGCTAGATCTACTCGAGACTTGAGTCTAATCCACTCTCTTCCTCTTGAACGCGTCGGAGCTCGCATCGTTGAACCTTCGCCTCTGCTTCACCCCGATACAAATCCTTCTACGAAGGTAGTCTCTTCAGCCCTGTACTGTTGAGCTGATTGGTTTGCTTTATCGAGTCTATGTTTGTTCCTACCCGGACCAAGCGTAACATATAGCTCATAATGATAAGGGAACAGTAGCTAGGTTTGGCATTTGATGCCTTCACAGAAGATTACAATAAGAAGTGCACCTGGTGAAGCGTAATTGTTGAGTTACCCAATTGATCTCCGGATTGTGGTGGTATAGCCAATCATATCTGAGCATCATTTGGTGAGTTCCCAAACTAGAAACAAAAGCATCAAGGGGTTTGTAATGTCCCTGATATGAAACAATTAAAGTGACATAATGGGTGATCATCCCATGATGCAAACTAGTGCCATCAGCATTGTTCACAGCCAATGGATTGGGTAATGCATGTTTAGTAATTCCTTGGCAATCTACCCATTGCTGATCAATGAAGGTTTGGCATGCTCCAGAATCTAGGAGTGCTTCTAAAGAGGATTGCCACCATTATGAATTTCATTTGAATAGAATTTTTAAAGGGAGTGATATTTCGCCACTGATAGAAAGAGTTCCAGGAGAAATGTTTTGAGAAAATACTTTGGGGTTGGAGGATTTATAAATAGAGAAACCATTCCTTACTTGCAAAACAAGGGAATCAAGCACACTCCTGGAATTTATGGTCATAGTAGACCATGATGCTATGAAGGGGGTAATTTCACACTTTACCCATGAACTCCATGAACCCCACCAACCCTGACAATGCATTCTCCCTTCTCTCCTGGACTGAATGATTCCAAACCCTGTCTTTTGATAAGACCTTCTTAGATCAATGAACAATAACTACCTCAGTTGAGGAACTGATGAAACTCCTCCTTTCATTGATAACTCCTATTTGACATTCAATAACAAAATGGAATGCATAAATCACTCAGTTGAAACATTTGGACCTTCTAAGGAGTCTAGCCTCATCCCCTGGCTGACAAGATTTCCCTTGGAGAACCACCACACACCTGATTGCTTTCTTTCTATCTCCAAATAATCCCACTTCTTTAATGTGGATGACCCACCTGATTTTGTCCTCCAAAATGCCATGGCTATGTTGATACAACACCCTGATCTAGACCTATTGAACCTTACTGATGATGAAGAAGGATTTGAAGAAGAACTGACTTTATGATGCCAGATAACTAGCAGAATTGGAACCTAATAAGAATTTTCCATAAGGACTATAAGTATCCAACTCCCAGGCTTCATCCTCATCCTCCATCCACATCCACATACTCTCCTCTGCTACACATTGACCTTCTCCATGACCTCTGACTGTCCCTCTGTTTCTTCCTATGAATTTATCCCACCTTGTTTTGCTCTAGATTCATATCAACCCTCAGCACCACCTCAAACCTTGGAGACCCTTGCCTTTCTTTTGACAGATGATTGTATTACTGTATATCTCAATTCTCTCATTGCTCCAGAAACCCTGGTGTACTATATCATTCAATCTTTTTGAGACCACTCCTTTTTGACATGAACTATCCATGATCTAGATGATCAGCATTTGCTTTCCCCAATTTACATGCACTCTATACTGCAAACTCTCTCTTGTCAAAGGACAGACCTTCTCCTTGCTCTGAACCAAGCAGGAATGACTATGTCAACCCATGACACCAATGAACTATTCCAATGAGCTCTGGACTTTTCTACTCAGGATATGACCCTTCCATTGTCCTCACCCTCTCTTTCTCAACCAAGACAAACTCTTTCTAGGCTTACTTGTGGACCTACCATTGATGAGGAAGTTTACCTCTCCACTCCCATTTCACTTGGACACCCTCTGTACCATCTGGCCTGCTTTCATTGCCATTGAAATGGACATGTCCTCATCCACTGTTGACTCTATCATTGCCCTACTTGTCAAAGAAATGCTCCTGGACATCCTCTATACTGCTGCCCTGTCTTAAGAGATAGATGATACCACTCCAGACCTGTCTCATCTTCTGTCTCATCCCCCCATGGTTCACCTACATGGGCTATGCTTTGTGATTCCCTGACAACTGAAAAGCACTCCTCTTCCAACTAGGAGAGCACACTACCCTCTACTACCACACATTGCCCTCTCAGGACTTTTTCTAATAAATTTGATAAAGTACAATGACTTTACCCATATGAAAGGGGTAATGTTACAATTTCTTTCTCTCCTCCTCTTTTCTTTAAGGACTACACCTCCACACTACACTTGTCCTTTACCCTTTGACTAATTCCTTTGACTTAGACAATTTCCTTGTGATAGCCCCTCTCTTGATGTTATCCAGATTATGATTCATGTCCATCCTAACATGGACTTCTCTCTTCCATTCTCCTCTGACTCTGCTTAGTCTTTTTGATTACACAGTTGTCTATTCCAACACAGACTCCTTTGTCATTTCAATTTTGCTTACTCACTCTGATTAGGCATTTGTCTGTTTGATCATAAAGCTTTCATATCTTCTTCTTTCCTTACTCATTTATGATTACTAGATTATCTGTTTGATCACAGATCTCCTTTTCCCTTTCTGGAATCCCTAACATCATATGATACTCTTCTGGCCTATCACCTTTCTTATTCTTCCTGTATGATGTCCTTATTTCCTTTCTCAATCATGGTCTGTGCATGACCATCCTTGGTATATAAACCATAGAGTAGCATCACTTGTACCTTAAGCTAGATCCACTCTATGATACTCAAGACATACCTTGGTCCTCTCCTGATATTCTTGACCCTTGAGCATCTTCTCTCAAGGCACTGCCTCTCGACTTGACACTTCTCCAGAAGGTCCCTCTGGGTTACCAACACATGATTGACTTGAGGCTTATCAACTAGCCTCTTGTCTCTTCACCTCAATACTCCTAGGTGATACAATATGATGCATCCCTTTGACAGAACACCCTCAAATCCTTCTCTGAAGGTAGTCCTCCTGACTGAAGTATCTTGGGCTAACATCGGTTTTTATCCTATGAGTCTACACTCGTCCCTACCCAGGCCAAGCATAACAATACCAATATATGGTAGAAAGGGTTTGAGAGGAATCTTGAATCAAAAGGGAACTGTAACAACAATGGAGCAGATTGAAGGAGGAAGCTAGATCTTTTGTTATGCTTGGTCCAGGTAGAAACAAATGTAGACTTGAAAGAAAGAGCAAGTATCAGCTCAATAGTACAATGGCCAAAGAGACTACCTTTGGAGAAGGATTTGTATCAGTTATCAGGGTGAAGCAGAGGCAAAGGTTCAATGATGCAAGCTTCTAAGTGTTTCTAGAGAAGAGTAGATTCAAGTCTCAAGTAGATCTAGCTTAGAATACATGCTAGGATACCAAGGGTTTAAATAACTGTTCAATGGCACATAGACCAAGTATGGATAAGGAAAGGGGGATATCATACAAGTTGAAGGGAGAAGCTCATTGGATGAAGGAAAATTGTACAATAGCTAAAATATAAGAAAGGAAAAGTGAGTCTGTGCTAGAATGGATGAACATGTAAGCTTTATGAGTAAGAGGAACAAAAGAATGATCCATGTTGGAATGGATCTTGACTAACAATGATGATGCAGTCATCATAGCAGAATCAGTTCAAGGAAAAAGAGAAAGGGAAGAAAGGAGAAGTCATAACAGGATAAATAGGATCAAAGATATAAATAGTGCAAGAAGCAGAATAGAAGCAAAATCAGAATAAGTGGAACTCCATGTCTATAAATAGAAGGCACTGCCACAGGGCATGGGATAGGATGTAGAATAGTAGAGAAGTGGTAGCCTGATGTAGTACAATAAGTTATTGAGGTGCAGAAAGCTGAAATAGATAGAGAAAAATAGGAAAAATAAAGAGAAAAATATACCCAAACACTGCCAAATAGGCTGTGTCATAACAGGAGGTTTAGTTATTCTTCTTTCATCCTTGTCTGGTCTTTGACTGTGTCCTCATTCATATCCACACCTTTGGGTGGTTGTTTCAGATTGATAGAAGAGAACTATGCAATTACATATTAGAAATACAAGGAATGAAATGGAACTCCATGTGTGTTACATTAGATAAAGGAAAAATCATGATTAGGACTCTGTGAAAACTGATACCTAAGTGTTATGATCTCAGGCATGAGACTCTAAGTACCATACTGGCTGGACAATCTTACAGCTTCCACTATAGCTGGTGAGATAAAGAAATAAAATGCAAGAGTGATGGATGAAGACAGACAAGATTGACAGTTGTGAGGAAGGTGTAGCACTTCTCCTTAATACAGTAGCTCAAAAATGTTACAACACCAGTACATCACATATACAAAATGGTACATTACAGTTGTAGTCATTAATAGTCCTAGATTAAAACCCTTCTATTACTTAGTACATACCTCTATTTACTTTTTTCTTATACTTCTCTTCTATTTAGAGGATGTTCCTTTGATAGCTATGGATGTGGTGTACAGATGACTTATTTAAATGAGGCCTCTGATAAGTTGTTTTATTGTAGATACCCATCAAAAGCAGTTCATTGTCTACAAGAAAAAAAATACATGGTATTTGACTATAGTAGGTCTTCTTTGTCTTTATCTCCATCACAGTTACTATCCACATCTATTACATCATGATTTCCCACCTGTATACCATCCTTTTCTGACACACCTATTTTTGGAGATACATTTGGTGACATGGATATGGTTTTCTCCAAGATGTAGTGCAGACAACCCAGGATGATTGGCAATTTGCCAGTCAATATGTCAAGTTGATCACTTAGCTGCAAAACTCCCATGTGTGTGATGGTCACAAAAATATATTTGAGACCATCAGTGGCAACTCCATAGACAGAAGAGTCACTATTCCCTTGGTTGGTGTGTGATTGGTGAAGGGACCCAAGATAGGTGACAAGTTGACCTATGGCAGACTCAAGATCCTCTTGGATTCTGGCCTCCACACAAAGGAGAAAAGAATAGAAGTGATGGTTAAGCTTCTTTTTGCTTGTAGGTGTGAGGGAAATTCCAACACCATGATCAACATGGCCACCAACAATGACATTTTGATTGGTGATTTTGTGGTTGAAGGATACCCCACAGTATACTTTGACACTTTTCCAGACATGTGGCTGCTGATTGTTCTGAAGGTTTTTTCATTTAAGATTTACCAAACAAAAGTTGCAATTGACTCACCAGCTGTGCTAAGCAGTAGCATAGGACAAGATCAATTGCAACCCTACAAGCTGCCTCACTTGACTTATCATAAATTTTAATGTAGTTATTCAGAAGTTGCACTAATATATAATGTAATTTATCAATATAGAGCAAGATGAACTCTAAATAAACTCACCAAAACACTTTGTTGGGGGAATTTCCTTTACCTCTGGCAATTTATCAATTTTCCACATATATTGATCAATATTGAAAAGGTCAGGACTGTATTTTAGGTTGAAACACTGGACAGCATCTTCAAGAGTGAAGCTCTTTGCTGGCTTGTGTTTTTTTACCAGGTTCTGGCTTGGACTCCACTTCTGTCTTTGCTTTGAGCAAAAACTCCTGGATCATAGAAGCTTCACTAGAATCCAAAGCCT
>JBBPKB010000471.1:0-12942 GCA_038089035.1 Boletellus dicymbophilus
TGGTCCGAGCGGGCAGAGAAAGAGATCCACTCTCGATCAGGGGAGAGGGACGACATGGCCTCGCCGAGGACGCGCCAGCTGTCCTGCACGGAGGATGACATGCGAGATTGCCATTCTTCATAAGTCTGCCACGCAGACTGAATCGCACGGACGATTCCTTCTTCAAAGTGAGCAGAGTTTTGTTGCATGATGATGATCGATTTTTGGAGGGCGTTTTCTTCGTGCACTTGCTTTTGAAGCTGACGAGCGACGGCAGCGTTTGCGACATACCTGAAACGGTGAGCGGCGCATGAAAGGAGGGTAGAAAAGGACTTAAAAAAACATACGGGTCTGATTTCGCCTGAACGCTCATGGGTGTGTTTTTGAAGACGCTTATGCTCGTGGCGAGATCCCCGACCATCTTGGCAGAGAGCTCACGCTCCTTAGCAACACTCGTTGCAAGTTTACCGGTGTCGTTTTGAACATTCTGGAAAATTTCTCTCAAAAATGTGCACGATAGCGTAGTAGCGAGTCTTACCTTGATGTGAGCCTTGATTTCCGTTCTGAGTTTCTGGAGGTGCTGTACGATTGAACTGTCGATGGTACGACCGAGGTTGGCATGCTGGTCAGCTATGACCCTGGTCTTGTCGCGTATGGCATAGAATACGTCCTAGACCGCATGTCAGGGCATCTCATGAAGTAGAACGGGGCAACACGTGCCTGTAAGCCCCCCTCTCCCAGGAATTGGTTCCCAGCCCTAAAAGGCACCTGTATTACTGCCCTGAGCTTGGTGTATTCGCGAGCGACGTTGTTTTGTACGTCCGCCAGGCCCTCGAAGTAAGCAATAAGCTGTTTAACGATCGCCTTCCATGCGGCGAAGCGCTCGATGAGGACATCCGACGGCTTGAGGTCCTGGGGCGCAATGTTCTTCTTGATGAGAGACTGCGAGCGAGAGAGCGTGCTGCCGTGCTTGGACGCGCGCGAGACGGACGTCGCACGCGATATCGACGCCGTGTCGTTGTAGTTCATCGTCGCTGGGCAACCTGCAACCCTGATCGCAGTGCTGACGTCATAATAATAATAATGTGACATGTCACACTCACTGGGACACGTGACCTGTGTGTATCACAGGCACGTGGTCGCGTGGAAGCTTACTGTGAGTAAAGCGGTGTCTTGTGTTTTTCTCTGCTCTCTCCTTTCGCCAACCATGAACGCCGGCGTGCAGAATATCGTGATCTCCCTCGGGGCCATGCAGGGTGTGTTGTAGTCTTGTTTCTCATTGGCTTGGGCGACGTGCTCAGCCCTTTTTTTTGTGGCGGCCAGTCGCTCGCAAGATCCCGTTCGACGACCCGCTTGTTCTCAACTATGTCCGGCTTGGTTATGTGCTCAGCCAAGTCATCATCATCGGCGCATACTTCTTTGTCTCATACAAGGTCCTTTTCTCTGCCTTTCTCTGCGACCTGACGTGACACGTCACCCATTCAGATCAAGCAAAAGAACGATCAAACAGTCCTCAAATACGGTGTGTCGTATGCTTCTTCCGCGAGTTCACACTTACGTTTCAATACTAGTCGAGAGTCCCAGCCCAATGGTTCGTCTCCGAGAGCTTTCCGCGAATGCACGGCTTACCTTGGTTTTAGTCGCCCGATTCTGGAGGACTGGTTACGACCACTGTAAGAGATTATGATCTTTCCGAGACGTCAAAGCTGGTACGGCACACTACTTGTTCGAATCTGCTCGAATTCTCATTCTGTGTACTTCAGTTACGTGGCGCATACATGGGCGTTGCCATGATGGCTGTCTTCCACTTTTATCTCAAGTATACACAGCCCCTTTTTATCCAAGCCCTTATGGGTTTGAAGAACCTATACGACGCTAAAGTCGTCGCCATCCATATACTTGGTAAGCCAGCCGAAGGCGATCTCAAAAGACCGTTCAAGGCCGCCTCCATGTTTGGCCGTACGTCCTCCCCGTTTTTGTTCAATGCGTGCACTTGATTAAAATTAATTTACATGCAGCCGCTGGTGGACCACAGACGGACGCCGCATCTATCGCAGAGGCAGAAAAGAAGATCGGAGCCAAGAAGGAGGAGTAGAGCGATTTTGTATCCCCCCTTGTTGTTTGTTCTTGCTTTCGACGGATGGATGACATGCACTAATATCGCCGCATTCGCCCGCCGGGGTTGCACCAGCATCTTTTTTATACATCTATCCGAATAATCTGATATCCCCTGCAGTGCGCATTGTGAGTCGTGCATCAACTCCACTCTACGCAATCTATAAGTACGGTGATGTCATTGGAACTCGCTTGACCTAATTTTGTGGCGTGAACCACTGCGATCACGTGAAATGATAAACGACCTAATTTCGTCGACTCATATCATTACTATTGCTGGCATACCGACCTATTCTCTCGGGCAGTTTGTGCATTGCCAGTGCACTTCATGTTTCCGTATGACAAACAGCAAAACTTATTATAGAACACTCGCGTGGACAGCCTGGTCCCAAGAAAGATTCCACGGCTCAGACTAACTTTGTAATTTGAAAAGAAGCGCGTCGCATATGGCAAGTATGTACCATTTACTTTCGTGATCGTACTTAACGACCGACTCGGATTAGTCGAAGTGATGTTCACTACGACTTGGGCTGACATCGCTTTCGAAGAAAGTAAACCATCATGGGGCGACCTACATTTTGCACGTAGTCCTGCTCCAGCCGCACTTTTGGGAGTGACGTCCTACCTATAGTTAGGAGACGGAGGTGGCGTTGTCTTCGTTCCCGATATCGTCTTCGAAACGGGCTCGCATACTTATATGCGCAAGGGCGTCGGGCGGGCGTATGTGTACCATGAACGTGGAACCCCGAAGGCATGATGTGTAATCGTGGACAATGGGTCGACAACATGCGCTGGAATTGCTGCGCGAGCTGAGAATAGTTCACCACTGGTCCGCAGCAAATTGCGGACTATAAAATGGTCTGCAACTCCAAAACGTCTGGCGGTGGAATCTAGTCTTGGCTTGGGATGTGAGTTCAGGTTTTCTCCACCTTTGTACAGTCAGCTTATTGGCCCCATGTACGATATAGTATTCGGCTGTTAAATCCCGAACATCAGAAAACAACGCCGACAGTGTACCTTGGACGCTCGCAACGGAGGCTTTGTTAGAAACCAACCTGATTATGATGGCGACGTGGACAAACGCAGTAATCAGTATTGTCGTCTGATTTGTCATGACCCGGTGGCGAGAGCTGACGGTATTCTACCAATCTCCGAGTCTAACTTCGAGATCTCGACATTCTTTGTGTCATCAACGGACGGCGCGCGCGACGAAGTTCACGATCGCCTGTTCGGAACTCCGCAATTACTTCCATAAGTATCTTTGAGAAACGGTCGGCACCAGGCGATATCAATGGACGAGGGGATCGTTCCATGCGCTTGGTAGCGGGCTTGTTTCAACCGGCTCGGATCCAGACGGCTGAATTGCGCAGGACTTCTCAGGCGTGACGCAGCCATGGGGGGCGCCGTGTGCGCCGCCAACGAGTAGCGGACGTGAGAACTTGACGTCGGGTGTCTTACACGACGCGGATTGCAGAATTTAAACTGAGCTTAAATGCTGTCGAACAGACTTGAAATTTAATTGTTTGCTGATACCTTGGCCTATACTTTAAATTCTCACTGTAGTTTTTTCTCTCGAAAAGACTTTAAATATTGCCACTACATAAACCCTGAATTAGATTTCAAGTCTGTTCTTTGCATTTCGACAGCATTTAAGCACTGTTTAAATTCTGCAATCCGTGTCGTGTTACTAGAAGTTTGTGAGATGCCGCGGATTGATGAGATATTTGTTTGTGCTTACATTGTTGCGTGCCAGACAATTGTTTCTCTTTCGGCACCGGTATGTAGCACATAGCTTCTCTTTTGTGCGTGTGAGGGACGGAGCTGTTTGTTTGTTCGTTTTTTGCACCTTTGCTGAATGCCCTTGAAAATTACTAGTAGGTTCCAGGCTCAGGCCAGAGTCAATCGTCCACCCTTGGCTGGTTGTTGTAGATCTCGACGATATTACAAAATCAATTTTCAAAGGGTTTGATGCAATGGTCCGGGCCCACTGGCCCTACTGAATCTATCTTCAACGTTATGTATACAAAATCAAGTCGGGCCGTCGAGCACCAGAGTCTTAGAAGAGACCTCCTTCACTAGGAATTAAGCAGTCTGCCAGATTTTGCAACCTCAAGCCGGGACAACACTTCGACTTCTACTCTATTCCCTTTTGTCAAATCCAAAAGAGTCGGAAAGCCACGCGCAAGTCAAATGATCGTGGAAAGAAGTGTGTAAAGTACTTATCTCCCGAGAGGTCGCCACCGTGTGCCGCATCATCATCGTTCGCAAACGCAGTATGTTTGTTTTGTTTTCTTCATTCATAGGTTATTGATTTTCAACGAGTAGAGAGAACCGTTGATTACGCTCGAATGACACTCGACTTTCGGGTGCGTAGGCCGTCAGGTTGTCTCGAGGAGTCATGGTTTCGGCGAGCCATCGTACCTATCACTAGAAACTCACGAAAACCTGCATCAAGACGGGCCGACACGATGGCTCTCGTTTCTGCACAAAGGTCCCCTCGAATACCATCGATCGTGCGCTCGACGGTTAGGTAGTGTACCAACCTGCAGCCTTTTGACGAACTGCTGTGGCCCTTGTGCAAATCATGTTCAACGCTCTCAAAGTAAATACACTGTTAGTACGTATTTCCCCCTCCCCTTTACTTCTGAGGATCAGAGTTGTATTTACTCCACTGACCGTTCTTTCTTGTACTTGGCTTCACTCCTTCGTCTCTCGACGGTCGGATTCAATGGACCGACCCTACAGCTGACTCTTTTGGAACTCAGACTTCGATGATGAATTGGTAGGGTCTATGACCCGAAAAACGTGATCAAGGAAAAAATCACGAAGTCTCGCGAGACGGATGTCTTGCCATTACTTTCGTTTGAGCGGCCTCCGTAGTTTGAGGCCTGAACGTCGGATACTAGTAAAATGAAGTGCGAGTTCTGGAAGAGCCAAGTTCAAGACGTGGGGGGTCGGGCTGACGGAAAAGGTGGTATTCGAACACATGCTCTTTGACTGTGCAATCCCGCGCGCTGAACTTGTATTACTACCCGAGAGTTGCAGAGACAACGGAAACCTTTAATGAATGTGCCCCACGACTCGGATTCATCCGGAAGGAAATGCTTGGATGGGTCGATGTTCTTGAAAGAGGACGACCTTTACTTTGATCGAGTAAAATGTTAAGCCCAGTGATGTCAACACATTGACATAACGACTAAAAAAACATACTAGCCTGTGACACGATCAAGCCGTATCATATATTTAAATACACTTGATCCCCAGGGGGTGGCCCTGTTTTGACAACGAAAACTTCCACTGAGGATGTAAAATGAAAGGGGGGCGACTCATTTCAAGCTTGTATACTTTAGTAGGATGGATAACAAACCACCGTGGCGCCACCACTTATTGTTTACAAGACTTGGATTGGAATGATATGATATGATACTCCGCCGACCAGCCTCTTGAAACATATTTATAAGAAGGCTACTCAATGTCATCCAAAGTTTGCAAGACTCGATATCTCCTTACGCCGCGTACTCGCTCGGTACGATGACGTGCTTGCCGCACAGTTTCAGTGTTGTCACTTTATCGCTATGACGTTAGAAGCCTGCCGTGGCTAGCAGCGGGAAACTCTGACGGATCGGGCGAGCGCGAACAGGGCCACGTTCTATACGAACGACGAGCTACGGGGTACGGGTACAAGGGGTGACTCTACTCTATCTAGGCCAGGCGCGACTAGATACATATGTGTATGCCAGTGACGTGCATGCCATACAAACATATGCACGACTACAGAATAATTTACGCTTCTGCTTGGGTCCCGCACTATATACTGCGTCGCAGACGAGGTTGATGCGGGTGGCCACCAGACATACTATTAGTACAATAGATGTCTACCTGAAGCAATGAGCACAAATATGATTTCTGCGCACGTATTGGGAATCGCAAATTCTTATGCGTTTCGATCCCCATAGGATGGTATGGGGTTCATCACAGCATCAATATTAACTCGCATGCTTAGTGACGATTCACATGGGTGTTTCGGCAACCCGCTTAGAAAAAACCTGTCGATGTTACAAAAATCCGACAGGGTCAACAACTTGCAGATTCACTTGGCTTGAAGCCGGTGCTCCATCATAAGAAAAAAAAAATCTAGGAGAGGGTGACTGTGGTTGCAGCAGGACAGTTTGGCGACAAGCGTTCAGCAGCAAACAGCAACCGTGCGCGTGCAAAGGCGAGTATCTATTTAGGTTCCTCTAGTGCAACTCGTATCCGATCAAATGCCTCCGCCCTATTATTTCACCAATCTGTTTTTCCACCCAAATCAACACCACGAAAACAGACAAACCTTAAAGAGGAACTCACCTTGAAAATTGTGTATGCTTCCACCGCATACACCGCGACACGGGCCCATTCACCCGTCGTAAGCAAGTTGCGCCAATACTGTGGGTTCTTTGCGCGACCCCAGAGAACTGAATAGGCGTCGGTAATGGTGCCAAACGAGGACGGGGGCTGCAACCGCTCAGCGATGTAGACCTGCTTCAATAGCTCGCGTGCGACTTCGGCGTTGTAGATGAGGGGCTGGCGATATGCTACACGGGCCCCATCCCCAGGAACCAAGAAAAAAACCACGCAAAATTCGGTTGCAGCATGACGTAGTAAGAGTGAGAATGGTGCGGGTCAAGTCAGCGCCGGCCAAGGCAGGGAGATACGAACAAAAAAAAACGCACATCCAAGTAATCCTGCAGCCCTTTCGCCGAGAGGCCCAAGAACCCGCCCTGCGCTTTCCAATAACCGCTGTGCAGCACCGACGGCATCCTGAACCTGTTTTTGACCGCTGGCACCTTCGGTAGAGCTCGCGAACCGGCGTACGGCGAACGACGGTGCACGGCGCGGCATTGTTTGGCGGAATAAAGAAGTGGAGAATGTCGACCGCATGATGCTCTGTTTGTCGGATGTGCTTTTGGACTGCTGAGCTCGCTCTTTGTCAAGGATGAGGGTGTGGTCGCGAACTGAGCTGACCGGTGCGAAAATTCAAGGTTCCGGCCCTGGCCGAACTAATGGCTACTCGTCAACGCTACACTACCTAGCACTCAGAACGTTCTTCTTCACGTGATAGAAAAGGTATCCTGAAAGTCAGGAAGTTTCTGATATGGCCTGTCACGAACGTTCCGCTACCCGAGTGAAGCTGCACACGCGCGAAGCTTGAACCCTCAGTTCACGTTGAATTTCACCTAATAATTATCAAGCATGTATACGCATTCGTCGTGTTCTTTGACTTCCAATCGCGTACTCATCGACGTAATACGCACCCACCAATGTTGTCATCTTCCACTTGTCTCCTCAGGCTGCTTCCTGACCTCACGAGGAGTCGAAGTCACGTCGTAACTGCGTCCGACGAGCCAGACTTCCATAATTATGAATTTTCATCGCATACAAGCCTAGTGACATCGCCGTGCCATTCCTTGTCACCTCGGGCGCGTTGCATTTACATAAATTCTAAGGGAATGAATTCTAGACTCATTTTAAGCGCGGCGCCGTAGCAGGGCAGTGCCGTCCTGATCAGACCGGCAAGGAATTCGAATTCGCCGCCGGCTACAGCTTATCATGGACAAGGCGAAGCCACATAATAATGTGCCACGTATCTAGTCTTTGCCCATAATGACATCGCCGAGGTATTGGTTGCGAGTTCAGTTGATATCAGCTTAGCCTGAGCAACGACACCGGATCAGCCCTCTACCTCGTCCACAGCTACCAGCACCAGTCCGAAATTCTGCGTCAGTTTGCGTAAACAAAACGAAGACAACGGGCTTATCCGACGTTTCGCTTGAACTGTCATGCATTTTCAAGACGAGGCTTGTGACATGTTCCTTGTTGAAGGATGGCTTGAAAGGTTTGACTAATTTGTGTGCACGAATGCAACGTCTCAATTTAAAATTATTATATCGGGACCTACAATTATCCACTGAACTAAACTTTACATTAAGCACATGTCTTCCATAGGTTCCGACGGGCAGTTCCGTAGACCACGCGGTGGTCCGCCTCAACCATACTGCGTGACAGTCCGGTGTACGATCATACGACAATCTGCGGTAGAGGTCTGGTGTTGTGCGTATGGTGGTATTCTTGGTTAAATATTCACCGTGCTTCTCTGCCACGGTTTCAGATCGATTCCGGACTGCCGCTGCCAGACTCCCTCATTAAGAAAAATCGTCAAAACAAGGAGATATGCTGTCACGACCCTGACGGTTTCGCTCCCTTTCAGTGGGAGAACTTCGCGCCAGGGGTTGACATTTACGCAAGCCATCATCGTTTAACTCGGCACCCCTGAAATGATTACAAGTGCGTTTGTGATGGATATAAGTAACGTGGTTTTCTTTCTTTACGAAGGATTTTTCTGGTACAATCCTTCTGGTGAACATGGGGTGGCCCATGGCGACTTCTACGCAGCTCGCACTGTTTTTCCCCCTCTCGGTGATGTTCGTTCATATGATTCGGCGGCTCATTCGGGATCGTATCGAGAGAAAGGGACATCCTCTTCCTCCTGGCCCCCCACAGCTACCATTCCTTGGCAGCGCCCTATTTATTGATTATCATGAACCATTCAAGACTTATACTCAATGGCGAGCTACACGTGGTGCGTAAAGAAAACTTGAAATGTGAAGCACGAATGACCTAATCAGTGATTAGGAGACGTCATCTACTTTCCGTTATTTGGGACGGATGTTATCATCCTGAACAGCCTTTCCGCCGCGACGGATCTCTTCGAAAAACGGTCGCAGATATATTCCGATCGTCCCTTTGTGGCGACAGTGAAACCGTGCGTCGAAACCCTTCCCCATGACGTTTTTTTTGCCTTGCGAAAAGTCCTAAACTTTCACATTTCGCTCGCGCTTGTGCAGATTCGGATTCGATCCCGTTTTCACTTTCGCGGACTATGGCGATTACTGGCGGTTGTGTCGGCGAATATTCCATCAAACCTTTCGCACCGAGGCTGTCTCCAACTTTCATCCGACGCAGCTCCGAAAAGCGCGCGAGTTGGCGTTGCACATGATAGATGATCCAAACGATTACATGTCTCACTTCACAGGGTAAGATCTTTTTTAAATAGCTCGCTTGGTTTTTCACATAGTTTTCACATTTCTTACCTCCAGGTTTGTTTCGGCGATTACGATGTGTTCGGTATATGATTACGATCCGAGCCCCAAGGGTGACAGGATCGTGTCGACTATCAACCGGTTTATTGTGGCCTCGTTTGCGGCAATAATTCCTGAGAGTGCGATCCTCCTGGGGGCGTTCCCGTTTTGTGAGTGTATTGGGAAATTGCGTAGAGGCATCGCTTCGTCTTGACGTTCTATTTTGGAAGTGTTGCACTTACCTGAATGGTTTCCCGTCCTTTCGTATAAACGTATAGCGAGAGAAGCTCGCGAGATGAGTGCAGAGGCGATCGAGACACCTTACCAGTACATTCAAAGGCGCATTGTAAGATTCGTTTTACCTCTGCTACGCTGTCGAACAAGCCTCTCAGCGGGAACGTACCGCCGCGGCGTTTAGGAATCTAAGGAGACTCTAAATCCTTCTATGGTGTCGGATCACCTCACTCGGATGGAGGAGATTGAAGATCATGAGCTTAAATCAGAATATGAAAAGGCACTTAAAAATGTCTCTTCGACTGCGTTCTTAGGTGGGATGCTTTTTTTTTGACTGTTTCATATGGTAATATTCACTTGTGTATGGACATAGCTGGTGTAGATACGGTGGGTCGTCCTCGAATCCTTTGCGGGAGAGGATACGAATGACGTTGCTTTGCAGACAAACGGGGCGTTAAAGGTATTCACACTTGCCATGATCAAGAACCCTCGTACCTGGAAGCGCGCGCAGGCGGAAATCGATGCTGTCATGGGCACAGATAGACTGCCTGAATTCAGCGATAGACCGTCTCTGCCGTATGTCGACGCGGTTTTGCGTGAAACGTTGCGGTGGCAACCACCGACTCCTCTAGGTGATGACTCACGAGTATGGTTTTTCTGAAAACGAAAAGTTGCTGATTTGTCTTTGCCCCGCGCAAAGGTGTTCCGCACTGTCCGAGAAAAAGTGATATCTACAATGGGTTCTACATCCCGAAAGGTACTTCTTCGATGTTCGTGCGGCTTTGTATTAGTAACATTTGGAATTGACAGGTGCCACTGTCATCGGAAATATATGGTATGTTGTTCGGAGGGTTTTAACTCCCTCCAAAAATGCTTAGTCTTCTTCAGGGCAATATCCCGGGACGAAACAAGATACCCTGATCCAGAGGAGTTCATCCCCGAGAGGTTTTTGGACACGGAAGGAAAGTTGACGGACGATTTCCCCGAGTTTGTGTTTGGCTTCGGGAGGAGAATATGTCCAGGTAAGTTCACCAATTGTATGCATACTTTGCGCATACACATACATACTAATGCTCGACTTTGTCGCGTTATTAGGTCGATTCGTCCTGGAATCGTCCCTGTGGATTTGCATGGCGACGATGCTAGCAACGTTCGATTTCCACTTGGCCCAGGATACCGAAGGAAGGGACGTCGAGTTTGAACCAGAATTCGTATTCCGAGCCACTCGGTGAGTAAATTTCCTGTGAATTTCTATCTCAAGTACGAAATAACTTATCTCTCGCAGCTCTCCGTTACCCTTTCCATGCCGGATCTCGCCAAGATCACATATCGACAGGGCAGCTATCGAGCACGCCCTCGCGATGTAAAGTACTTGAGAGTGCCTGCTTCATGGCACGACTAGCATGGTGTAGGATTGCGATTTTCTTACTTTTTTTCATACCCCACTTCAACGAAATAACATTGTATTATGTAGCATGCTAGAGCCACATGTTGACAGTAAAAGTATACCCTTAGTATTTAATATGATCGTTTGAGCGAAAGTCACTTTGGGTGACATTGATCTTGTACTTGATCTTTTATGTACCTGTAAGAATTTGTTGCTTATCTCAACAATGATATACACTCCCCTTGAAGTAGTGTTCGAAATTGAATCTTCTGGTTTTCTCAAGCATGTCCGTCGCCATCGCTGCATTCTTTCAATTTCTCGGATATTGCATTATAAATTGTGTGAAATAGGGGGGCTCTCTCTGTGGGCACAGGGACTCTGATCCCGAAGTGTATGACAAATTTTATCACGCACCACGAGCCTGTTGCTGTTACCGGCAGTGCGCCCAACCAAGTGATGCCGTGGCAGTCATAGTGCATTAGTGCTAGATGGACGGCCGTGCCGGCTCTTTAAGGATCCACCCGAGGTGGCGCTCGAGTCTGGGATGGCAAGCGCAGTGTGGTCAAGCGCACGATATGTATCACCCGATGGATCAAGCTTTGTAGGGGTCGGCGATATAGTTCGATGCAATGCAGGTCACCTTTCGAGCGACCAGTGCTGGCACGTGATTCAATACGCGGTGGCACATGTTTGTCGTCATTTGTCGCACCGTGCACGAATGCCAAGGACCACACTGGCGCCTACTATGTACTACATGAGTAGTAAAAGGCCACGCGCGTCGGCCTGGCCTTGGTTCAACGGGAGTCTCGCACCCAAGTAGTACGAAGGTACTCATAGGCTTCGGTTTCGTCCACGGTGGCGGGGAAAAGGAGCGAGGAACAGCCTCGCCGTGGGTTGAACTGTGGCTTGTCCGACATCGTACCCGAGCAGTGCGAAACCTGCCTGGTGATCCCTCAGACACGCCGGTCCTATCTTGAGGATTTGAGCGTTCGCCGCTGACCGGGGATGGTTGTCGTTAAATTACATAGTACCAGTGAATATCATGAAGAAATTGATGGACCACCGACATCAACAACGGTGCCACCTGTGTGGGAAGGGAAGTTAAGTAACTGCAATGGAATTGTCGGTAATTCGGGAAATGACAGGTCGGAGGGACTTGGCACCCTGATGCCAGTTCAGGTTTACTACTACAGAGTGGGTATGTTTTATTGAGAGCTTTGTCGTTGGCGGGATACTGAAGTGCCATCACGAATTGTCGGAGAGAAGAAAACAAAAAAGAAAATGCGAATATGGAACTTTGGTTGACTCCGATATCTGGTCCCAGCGGACAAAACTTACTGCCTCGCACTGTTGCAAGCAAAAATTACTGGCAGGAACTTCAAAGGATCTTAGAAAGTACTGGTGGTAATTCTCAACTCAGCCTTTGGAGTCTCCGGTAGGCCGAGCCACGAACGAGCTCAACTCTCAACTCCCGGGTCCTGAAGGCTGAGTTCGCTTGCAACTTGAAACGGGGTGGCTAACCTGTAGTTCAGATCTTAGCCTCCATTCGTTTTTATTTGCTTCGAAACTAAAATATCTGCTGGCAGAGGTTCTGTCGGCACTTCTGTAAGGTCACGCGGTGAGCCATCCGCAACTGGTGTGATTAAACACGTTTATACATATTTTTCTACAGAAAGATACGAGGTATCTGTATTCTCTGACGAGTCTGATCGATTCCGCACTGCTCCAGACCTAACCGAGATTCGAGAATCGTCAAATATGTCCAACCGCCTGACATTTCCATTTCCATCGCTCCCTTTACACGAGTGTTATCAATCCCCGCGTACCTGAAACAGTTACTGCTCGCGATGGATATAAATAACGTAGGTTCCCTGCGGTGGTCCATATACTACAGTCCTCTGTTGGATTGCTAGCGCACAACTCAGTCGCGTGATACGGCGGACTAATATTATATAATCACCTAGCGCACAACTAGGTACGGGTTAGTACGAGATATGAAAAGGTACTACTACGGAGAGCTCACCTCAGCCGCGTGATACGACGGACTGAGGTGCTCGTCTACATACGATGCGCTTATATACGGGCGAGTTCGAGTAGTTTGACAGTACA
>JBBPKB010000472.1:0-12937 GCA_038089035.1 Boletellus dicymbophilus
CACTCAAAAAGACCGAGGGGCGATGGACGTATGGTTTGGGGGGGGGGGGGGTCTACGATACAGGAGCGGTCGGCTATATATACGTAGAGGACAGAGGTGTGGCATAACGGGAATGTGGGAAAGGAATGCGGGAAAGGAATGCAGAAAGGTAATGGTAAGGAATGCCAAATGCCGAATGCCAAAGGTAACAGGTAACGGTATGTTACAACATGCGCTAAGTGTTTCAATTACTTTTCTAACTCCTCTCATGTATTTAATCTCTCCAGCCTTGAGCTGAAAAATAGAGAAGTTTTCCCCTTCACTCTCACGCGCCCTTCCGTCGTAACGTGCGACTCGATCCGACCCGCCCGACGCCGACCTCGATTCCGACCTTCGACTACGACATACGACACTAACTTACTCCCCCCCCTTTTAGAACCACTTCCTAGGCTTACGCCGTCCCCTAGAACTCGCTATTCCGGTCGCGTTCCGCCCAGCGGCTTCGCACCACTTACATTCTTCAAATTGAGGAAATTCCGCCCCCTAATCCTCGTGGCCTACCGACCTGCCATGGGTTTCTTCTTGCATCGCAGCTGTACCTTCCGCAAACGCTATTGCAGAAATGGTCGCGTTCAACCGACTGGAAATGTGTTGCGGAGAAACATACTGATACCTCGACACG
This sequence comes from Boletellus dicymbophilus, assembly GCA_038089035.1. Lineage (NCBI taxonomy): Eukaryota > Fungi > Basidiomycota > Agaricomycetes > Boletales > Boletaceae > Boletellus > Boletellus dicymbophilus. Next base: position 662 of record JBBPKB010000472.1, read on the forward strand.
ATTGTCGAATTCGTATTTCTCGCACGACGAACCGAGGCATAATGGAGCGCTCGGCTATGGGATAAACAAAGTTTGTGACTTCACTAGTATGATCCCATTGTCGGAAACGACAGAAGTGGTGGATATTACCAATCACGTCTCTAAATTTGCCTTGAATTACATGATCAATGATTTGAAGGCAAGTGGACGTCATGCTTCCCGCACTTGTGCTGTAGCGCAAACACAGATCATCGATCACCCAAGGAGCTCGTGCCAGTATCATATCCACCATTTGGAAATGAGGATTCAGCTGGGAAATCCAAGATGACTTTAGACCATCACTACTGGGGGCAAGCAACTCCAAAAGTCTCACTAAAGCCGATCCTGAGCTGCACATACAACAGTCCTTTACCACCATGTCCGCCACGACCTGGGGCGACCCAAATGCCACCAAGCGTGTCCTTTTGATTCATGGCTTTTCGGATTCGTCCCACATCTGGCACCAAATTGCATCAAACTCCGGGCGAGGTGGTGCGGATTGTAACGTCGCTGCATTGGCAGATCGAGTTCTTCCGTATATTGCAGCCTCCTCTTATCAAATCACCATTGGACACTCCCTGGGAGGCTCCGTCACCTCTTCACTGCTTCCCCATCTCAAGTCCGCTCATCCAGTCCGCGTCATCCTCGTCGATCCACCCCTTAAGTTGGACACCGAGCTCATCATTTCCAACAAGACGACAGTTCTTGAGACGATTGCGAAACCGAAAACGCTTGAAGAATATCAACAAGAGCTACCCAGGGAACTCGCCATCTACGCGTGGTTGAGTAAGCGTTTGTGTGACCCAGCCACCGCAGAAGTCATAATTGATGTAGGCCCCTTATCCGTTCAGTTCGACGGGTTGCGCTCATAGGGTTAGCAAAACCTCCAGTGGTCATTTTCACACAACCTATCGATAGCCCGGGTCCCGGACAATGTCAAAGTAACTGTGCTCGCAGCTGATCCGTCCAAAGGAGCCGTGGTGAAGGAGGAATCATTGAAAGCTTACTCACATGTTAACTCAAAGACCATATGGGGTGCCTCTCATTTGATTCCTTTCGAAGCTCCGTAATCCATATTTGAGGCAGCGTTTAATGGCAGTGATGACTCGTAGAATTAGTTGCTGCCGGCCCGGTATGTGCATACTAGTAACTTCGAGTATACAGTACAACATGCATTTGTATGGATGTTACGGGTGTTTCGATGAGCCCGAGGATGCTAACATGCATAAAGTTTGGTTTTGATCATGGATCATATCGATGATATGTACATATATGTACACCTACCCCGTTTCAAACCTGAAACGGTTTCCTTTCTGTGAAATTGCCCGACCTTGAGAATCATCATGTCTTCGGTTACCATGCAGTCTGCCACAACCTGGGGCAACCCAAATGCTGCGAAGCATGTTCTCTTGATCCACGGCCTAACTAGTTTTTCGCAATTCTGGCATCATATCGGGTCTGAATTTGCGTCTCGAGGCAAGTGTCAGATCCGAAGAAATAGCTGCGAACGCAGTCAGTGCTTTCATCAAACCGATCTCTTTCTCACTCGAGAGTCGCAGGTTATTTTGTTACCGCACCCGATCTACTTGGTCATGGAAATGCCGGTCGCGGTGGCACAGACTATACCATTGCTACGTTAACAAATCAGCTTCGGCCTTACATTTCAATTTCAGCCGCCAAAGAAAACAATCACCCTTATCAGATTGTCATCGGACACTCCCTCGGAGGTATCATTGTATCTGCTCTGTTACCCCACCTCAATTCCACTCACCCAGTCCACGTTATTCTCACTGACCCACCCCTCGAACAAACGACCGAGCAGATCGCAGCAATCAAGTCGTATGTTCACGAATCGATCGGAAACCTGAAATCCTTTGAGAGCTATCAATCGGAGCTTTCCCCCTCCATTAGGGAGCATGCCTATGATTGTTTGAGTAAACATCTGTGTGATCCCGCCGCCATGGATGCCATCCTTGACGTAAGTTAACCCTCCTCGCCTTTCGGGATTTTTTGTTCTTGTTTTTTGCCTTGCTTACAAGTCATTTTCAAGCAAAACTTACCTTGGTCGTTTTCGCACAACCTGTCGATAGTCCCAGACAACGTCAGAGTAACCGTGCTTGCAGCTGATCCAACCAAAGGAGCAATGGTGAAAGAAGAGGATTTGAAGGTGTACCCGCATGTGACCACCAAGACGGTCTGGGGTGCATCTCATGGGATTCCGGGAGATGCTCCATGGGTCATCTTTGAGGTGGCATTTGGAGGTAATGAGCCGCAGAACTAGTATTGAACGTGTCACGGCGGTGGCGAGTAACTGATTCATAGCATAAATGGCACGTGCGCAACTTCGAGTGTGAGATGTGTGACCGTACAATCGACGTTGCGAACACTCTGAAGAAACAGGGTTTAGAGCTTCAACGACAAAATTACTTCATGAACAACATTGCAACGAAACAAGAACAGACGGACGAAAAGGTTTGTGAGCACTTGTCGAAAAACTGAACATGGATGATGATAAGAATAGAACTTACATCGAAGATAGCTTCCACGGTAGAAAAGTCTTCTCAACTATGTGTAAGTGGCGTCCTCTCTCGTGTATGTGGGGAGCTCGAGCTGATACTTCTCAGGCATTTTTGCGTCAGTGACTAAATCGTGAACAAGCGGTTTACTTGAGCCAGTCACCTCGGAGAACTGTTGAGGAGCCAAATCAGAGAGCACAAGACGGACCGGGCGAGCTGTCCTTGAGATGGAACAACAGTACAGAGGTGATGACGCCCCCCAAGCAGTGTCCAATGACAATATTGCCGGTCGCTATCTTGTGCAGCTGTAATGCACCATCGGACCTGATCTGCCAATGTGGCAATGGTATAGTCTGGATCGCCTCGTCTCAGGGGCATTTCCGTGACTAGGCAAGTCAGGTGCAGTCACGAAATAGCTTGCATTTGATGAAGGCTCTGTTAGAATGTTAATCTCAGCTACTATCATGATAACGCTTGCCTCAGGATGCGAACCAGGACGCAACACGGTGCCAGGTAAAGGACACAATGTCATGCCATGTATCAAGAGGTCATGCCTGGATGCACTTGGGCTGCCCGATGCTGTGGCAGACAGGGTGAAAGAAATCAGTATCCTCAATTCGGCGGAAGTTTTACAATGAATTCGAAACGAGCACCTGAGTCAAAATCAATCGGCTACACCTACATTATGCAATGAGCCTTGTGACGACACTGGTGGGAAGGTGGTCAAAATTTCCCACCAAGCTAAGCTGGCATGCTCCGCCGGCACCTGTCACGGTGTTCTTTGCTTTATCTTCGCTTTACATCATGATATCCACATGGTCGGTTCGAGCCACGTTCAACGGTTGCTCGTCTGGCAGGTAACGTCCTACTGTTGCTGCGAACTTCAACTTGAAGTTGGTTTAAGAGATGTCAACACACAAGAATGTGAGGTCGACGAGATGCTCGTGGACGCGCTCTCGCATTGAGGCTGTATGCGAAGTGCCTTGTTGATTTCACTGAGTGTATGCGGGTTTGCACTCTAAGGTCTTAGCAGCTAGTAATTTGACACCTGTCTGGGCTGTGAGTCGTATTAATAAGTTCAAATAAGTTCGCTGATGTGTTGGGCGGTGCGGCAGTGGGTGCGAGATTTTAGCCGAGAGCGTCGGGTCGGAGTGTCGTGGGGCCGATCATGCAAAACCTTGAATGCTTCTGTAAGGGGTGCGAAGCCGCTGGAGCGGAACGCGACCGGGAATGCGAGTCCTAAGGGGACGGAGTTAACCAAAAGAGGTAGGGATCCAGGTTGAGGAACTATCCTGGATCTGCTCCTCCCACCGTACATAGCCGGGGCCCTATACTGTTGAGAACAAAGGAGCCACGAGCGGCTCAGTGACGTCAGAAGAAAGAGAAGTAACGTAGTGGAGCGTGACGATGTGAAGAGTCGGAGTGATCGTATCCGTGCGCGGGCCAGACGAAGCGCGTACCTTTTACACTTCCCAAATGTTGTGGTGTTCTTTGGTGGAACGCTTAAGTATGCCATACTTACGATAACTTCGCCACTTCCAACGCCGCTAACTTTTTATTCTGTACAATTCTTTCGCCGTCCATACTACCTGTACTACATTCCAAGTCCCTGCAGCTTGAATGAGCAAAATCGAAGCCGAGATAGCCAAACGTCGGCCGTCACATACGCCGGGTTGTCACGTGTTGTCCCCCGAGGTGCCGGAGTCTTAATGTGAAAATTTTAGAGCCAGCGGAAGCGCCGTGGAACCTTTGAACCATAGCATCTTTCGATAAGTGTGAATGTGGACATTTATACTTGCAATACACACAATAACCGTGGCTAGCACAGTAGCAAAATTACATAAGCGTTTAAGTTTTTCCGATTATCATGACTTGTGCATTTCATTGCACACAAACGAGCTGAGTTTCATTTGCAGCTTGAGGGGACCAGGTGACATAAGCGTGACTTTGTGAAGCTGGGGCATCAGCCAAGCTATCGGATGGCATACCAATACGCAAGTATCATGGTAGCTTACTGGTGGTTAAGATAATGAAATCGTGGCCCCAGAACCGTTATAAATACAGGTGCAACGGTAATAACATTTTTCGTACTCCCCCAGTCATGCGAGCCCTTCCCAGACTCGTATGTGCTGCGATAGGGCAGACTCTTCTGGCCGCTTTCGCATGGGGATTCATTTGCGCAGTGTTGCTGTACGATCCTCTTCCCCTTTCTTATCCCGTCGCGCACTTCTTGAACGACCTTCCGACGGAAACGACACTAGTTGTACCGGTCATCGCGACCGTGTTATCAGTATTGTCCACTTCGTATGTATAATTCTCAAGCATTCCAATAATACACCCTGACATGCCACTCCAAAGTTTTTTCTCTATCGCTTTCTTGGAAGCATTGCGGTGTCGCATGTACCTGCCTATTCCGTTGGTTAAACTTGCCGGCGGTATCAGCTTAGCTAAGGGTATCTTCTACAGTAAGAGACACGTACTTACGACCTTGGCCACTGCGTGTTCGCGGCGACAAAATTAATGGTATCATGGTATGTTCCGCTTGGAGCCCTTCTGAAACCTTCCCTTCGCGTGGCCAACCACTGTTTTAGCTAGACTACTCTGTTGAATCCAAATCTGGTTTCATACAATCGCAACGTCACAGGAACGGTGCTTGATCTCGGCAGCGCTTATTTCGAGTCGCAAACTGCAAAGCCAACTTCAAGCGTTAAATGGATTTTCAATTTGTAAATCAAGATCTTATATCAAATTGCTTCGCCACCGAACTAGAGTACCAACTTTTCAATACAATTCGACCATGGTTATCAACATCGACGGCCTCTTGAGTAGAATCTCCGCTGTGTGATACGATTTCGGTGGGTATGTTGTACTTCAACGGGCTGCGTACAGCAGTTCGACTGGTGTGTAACCGTGCCTATTTTTGACTGTACTTTGTGCTCGTGTCAGGTGGTGTTTTCCTTGTCGTGCCTGGTTATGCAGTGGTTCATTTTCTGACGCAATCACATAACAGTGGCCTTAATTTAATTATACTGGAGGGTTCGTTCCAACCGACTTGCAATCAATCGCGCCTATGGAACAGACTATTTACACCAACTTCACTGTGGAGCAACAAGGTCTTACGGCGAAGTGACGTGTTCTCAAATTTCGCAGGAAAGTGTCGGCGTCATTCAGACTGATTTTCAAAGTCCTTCGCTCGTCCAAAATACCAGTTGGTTATTAAAATTGTCCTACAGCGTGAATTGCAGCCAAGGTAACGGACGAAGTGGTTCACCACTAAGATGCTATTTGTCCCCTGACATTTGAAGTTAAGGAGTCCCGGCGTAACAGGGCTACGTAACTCTTGCAAACGCTACTTCCAAATTTCAAGGAATTGTGGCCTCTCTTGTCCGTCCTCATCCTGTGGGGCAATTGGCCCTTGATTGGCCCCGATTTAGTAAGCATACCCACCTTTTTTTCAAAAAAAAGCTGAGATCCTGTCTTATAGATGTGACTGTTCTGGGGACAGGGAAACATGCATTCCTGCAGACAACGACCTGCCAAATCGTTCCTGAGTTGACCACTTCGCTTGTCACCTGTACTTCCGACACTGTGGATGCCGTTGTCCTCGACTCGAATCCGTTAACTTCCAGCACCGCGAACCTCGCACTATTCTTGGCTTCTGTGATCAATTACCAGCCCAGTTCAGGACCCTATGTCCTCTTGCTGCGTGCTTCTTTTCTTGTCGTGTACCGGCTCATCGACGTCATAGTACCGGAATATACATGCTGTGCGTGCTTCTCATTTTGTAGTACTATTCCGGCTGCTAGTGCCTGGATTGTCTCCGACAATGTTATGTACACATCCTGTGGCGTGTGACTCTGGCGCAAGACGGCACAAGTGATTGAGGATGTTATCCAACTTCAGCCCTAATAATATCCGTATCACAGATTTGAGCGAGAAAAAAAACTTTCCGCAACGTGAGATGGGTATGTTATACATAGAGCAGATATTCTCGTCCTGTCACCTCGACATTAGCGGCATTGCAACATACGTAATTCTTTAACACGACTCGATGTGAAAGTTGCCAACATTCCGGAGGTGTTCAAAACAGAAATATTCACGCTCCGACACGAGCAAAGCTACATCATTTCCGTAGTCAGCGACCCCCCGTTCAAAAATAGATACGATAGAAAAGGAACAGGTGGCCGTCCCTGTCTATCGAAAGGATTCTGGGGAATCTGTGGCGGGGTCAAGTAATCTATAAAAATAAAATCAAAGTACTTACATTCCGAGCCCTCAGGCCTCAGCCCGCAAGAGCGTTGCAGCGCTGAGCCATATTCTTGCCGACTCGGAACCCACGCACATCGACGCATCGGTGGCATGGAGGTTAGTGTCACATCAATGTGTCGTGACAAGAATGGCCGACCCAAACAGAAGGCGCCCGCAGTATGGCAACACATGTATGGGTACCCTCAACAGAATGCCTATTAATTAGTAGGACCTCATGGGTGGAGGCGTTAGGGGTGGAGATGTGCCGGATGGCGCTTGCGCTTGAGTAAATGGAGAGGGCATGCCAGGGTGGCGTCCGTGTTAAATGAAAGGCGTGTGCCGGATCGTCACTGGCGCCCATGTTCCCGCACATATGATAGTCAATGGACGTGCGGAAAAAAATAAACAAAAAGGGCGGCGAAGCTGCTCAGCAAGACGAGGCAGGCTCATAACGTCGGAACCGCAGAACTCGAGAGCCAGGTCATTTGTGCACGGACTCTAGGAAGTCACGTGCCTCAGATACGTACTTGAGCGCTTCTGGACGTTGCAGTGGTTGAGCAGGTCAGGTCACGGCGCCGATACCGCGCGGTATACACGCAAGTTTACAGCAGCATTCCGGTGGTTTATATAACGAAAACCGCAGCGCCCACCTCGGGTTCACTATAAATGCGGTAGGAACCTTTTTCGTAGCCCTTCAGCTCCCCGAGTCACGCTCATGCGAACCCTTCCAAAACTCATCTGTGCTGCGATAGGGCAGACTCTTTTAGTCGCTTTCGCATGGGGCTTCATCAGCGTGGTGATACTATTGGACCCCCTTCCCCTTCCTAATTCAGTTGCGCTCGTCTTGAATGGCCATCCAACGGAAACGACGCTAGTCGTATCGGTCATCGCGACTGTGTTATCGGTATTGACCGCTGCGTATGTACGATTCTCGAACATCCTGATAATGAATTTGACACGCCACTTCCGAAGTTTCTTCTCTGTTGCTTTTCTGGAGGCATTGCGATACCGCATGTACCAGCCTATTCCATTGATATATCTCGCTGGCGGTATCAATCTTGCGAAAGGTGAAATCTTCTTCAGCAAGAAGCACGTACCTACGACCCTGGCTACGATCTGCATGTTCGTGGCAACAAAGTTGATGGTATCGTGGTATGTTCCCTTTCGCACCTCCCTGCAAGCTTTCCTCCATTGTAGCGGAATTTCAGTTGGACTACCCTGTTGGATCCAATTTCGGTTTCATTCAATGGCAATGTTACCGGAACGGAGCTCGACCTCGGTAGCGCATATTTCGAGTCGCAACTGCAGAACCAATTTCAAGCACTGAATGGATCTTTAGACCGTAACTGTCTGGATTTATGGCAATTGATTTGCCACTGAACTGAGGTACAGCTTATCGATTTAATTCGACCATGCTCATCGATGTCGACGGCCTCTTGGGTGGGATCTCTGCTGTGTGATACGGCCTCGGTGAGACCGAAATGTTTTATTTCAATGGAGTCGCATACAACAGTTCGACTGGTGTGTGCTGACCCAATTCTAATCGCACTTTTGGCTTACGAAGTGTCGGGTGGTGTTCTCCCTGTTGTGCCTGGTTATACCAAGGTGCACTTACAGACTCAACAGTATAACACTGGACTCGAATTTCTCGGGGGGCCCATTCCGACCGATATGCGAATATTCATACCCATGGATCAGACTCTTGACACTAGTTTCATCATACAGCAGCAGGGTCTTACAGCAGATGTGACGTGTTCTCAAGTTTCGCCGGAGAGTGTCAGCGTTGTTCAAACTGAATTTCAAAGTCCCTTGCTCGTTCAAAATACGTCTTATAGCATGAATTGCAGCCAAGGTAACGGACGGTGTGGTCTGCCTTGTAATGCTATTGACAGCTGACATTCAAAGTCAAGGAGTCCCGGCGCAGCAGGAATACATAACGTATCCAAATGGTTCTTCCAACTTTGTGGGAATGGTGGCTTCTCTCGTCTGCCCTTATCCTGTTGGGCGGTCGAACCTTGATTTGACTCAGTTTAGTGAGCAAAGCTACCTCTTTGCTAAAAAAAAGCTGAGACTGTCGTAGACGTAACCGTTCGAGGTACAGGCCGATACGCACTCTTGCAGACGACAACCTGCCAAATCATTCCTAAATTGACCACCTCGCGTGCCACCTACGCTGCCAGAACTTTAGAGACGGCCGTCCTTGAATCGAATCCATTAACTTCAAGCAATGCGAACCTTGCACTATTCCTAGCTTCTGCGGTCAATTACCAACTCGTTTCAACACAGAGCATCTCCGCGAATTTGATGGGTACTGCCCTACTCTTTATCCCTATGGGCAATGGCATGACCATCAACGGAAGCGGACCCTCGAATGAGACTACAATAGTTGAGCTGGTGAATGTTCAAACTGTCAGCCATCATCGCGTAGAATACTCATGACAATGTCAGGAGAATTATTGGCGTGGTGCCATCGAGATCGCGGGAACGGTGAGTACCATTCACCTCGGATTAAAAAAAAAAATACTGATGCCTTGAGTGTTCTAGTATCTTCGATCTGGATTTTCCACATTTCCAGATACTATTCCGGGCGATGGTCTGGTGAGCGTCACAGGCTATCAGATAGTCTTCAGCTTGGGATGGAACATGCAATCTTCGATATTTATCTATTGTGCCCTTCCAATGACGTTATTTGCTCTGGCGACGTACGCCGCCGTCTGGTGCTCTTTGCGCTATCTGATGCTATGGGGGGGTGCGTCCGAATCGAGCTACGTGGTATTTAATCCGGCAAACCCGATGCACCTGATCATGGTGGCGTCGACGCGCGTGCCCGAACATGAGGGGGCAGGGAACCTCAAAGGAGAGGCAATGGGGGGCTTCGAGTGGGACGCTATCGAACAAAACGAAGACATTGTGGTGCAACTCGAGGATACTCGGAGAGATGGTGTCGGTGTCGAATCTCGTGCTGAAACCCACAAACGATTCAAGCTCTTGACGCCCGAACCAGTAATGTGTTTGAGTTGTCTGCAACCGAGTTGATGGGCTCACTTTTCATCCCACATTTTTGAAGAAACAATAGCGATTTTAACTGTTTGGAGTCCGAGAAGCTTTTGTGGTGTGTTGATGGAACTGGTTCGGAGTCTTGTCTCGAGGATCACAGTGTCGCTTTCTTTTTTTTTTGTGGTATAGCACTTGTTCTCTTGCTGTGTACGGCGGGCCTGGCGTTATAGTACCGAACTATGTTGTGCGTGCTTATTTCGTGGTGCCACTAGTTCCGGCTGCCTATGACATGCAGCTGGGACGCATGCCTTGCTGCTATGTACCAATTCTTTGGGTACGAGATAGTGTGACAAGAGATTAAGGATAAGCCGCCGCTTCCGACATCAGTCCTTGATAATGTGTAGAGGGTGCGAAGCCGCTGGGAGCGGAACGCGACCGGAATAGCGAGTTCGAAGGGGACGGTGCCAGACCATGGGTCCTCCGATTTGATAACTCAAAGCCGGAAGGCTTAGATACATGTGAGGTGCGACTAAAGTAGCTGAAACGTGCTCCGAAAAAGTCAACAGAAATCAAAGACGGCGTCTCGAGCGACATCAAAGAGAGTGAAACATGAAAATAAAAGTAACAGAAATCCGAAAGTCGGAACGGCGGCACGCAGAAAAGATCGATACCTTACAAATTCCATCCGTATCGCACCGAGAGAAAGGCTTAACAAGAGATGAACAGTGGATTAAAGTGCATGTTATGCATGCATGCTTTAAGATGAACGTATCTCGACATTAGCGGCATTAGTTATAATGGCTGCCATCGGATTACACGTTCGCGACGGAGGGCCCCAAGTATAGTTTCCGAAAGAGCACACAGGAGGTGGGCGCGGTCTTGCGGCCGCGGGAACCATGAGTAGCTAGAGGGTAATACTTCCACTGCCGAGGTGGAGACCCGGTTGGTTGGAGCAGAATGTTTGACTGTGCTATTCTGAACACTTATATAACTAGATTTAGTAACTACGAGATAGCATCCGCATTGCAAGCCGATTACAACGGATCATCCGCCCAGAATCAACTTCAATCGCAAGCAGTTGAAGAGTTCGCTTCAGGAGCGTTGCAGCCCAACATGTACCGTCGAACCAGAAGTTGAACTGGCATCGCCTCGCAATTGACCGCCGCTTCGTTGAAACTGGCTAGTACACAAACCTACGCTCTCAAAAGATTGGGTCACAAACCCTGAAGTATTAGCGGGTGCGACTCTACCTAGGCTCGGATCCACTGTACCTTGAACAGAGGAAACTGGGGTTGTACAGGGAGTCCCGCATGGGTCTTGAAGAACATTTTCCTCCGGACCGGCGGTCTCCGAGCCACCATAGTGCATAACGCTATAATGCATAGTACAGAGGAGTGACTGAGTCAGTTGTACTCATCTGAAAATAAGTACTATACAATGAAAAAGGAACGAGTGGCCGCCCCTGTCTATCAAAAGGATTTACCCATACTCAGGGGAATCTGTACATGCCTGCCAGGGTCAAAATAATTTTATAAAAATAAAAACAGAGTTTTTACATTCCTCAGTCTGCAAAAGCATCGTGGCGCTTGCAAAACACCGCCGCATTCCTGCCGCATCTCAGAGTTTGCCGTCGGGCATTGACAGGTTTTAAAAGGAAACATTTTGCAACACTGGTTGTATGATGGTCGTACTACACTGAACTACGCTTGGGGCTATGTTATTCACTACTATCGGCTGTACCGGTACGACGGTTTGATGGGCTGCGACTCGGTGCCTTAAATTTCGATGACGACGCACGTCACGGCTCATACTTTTAGATCTCCTGACGTCTTGTCTGACGGATGGGGTTCACTGACGTTTTGGCAAACCAGACCGGGACTGTCACTAGCCGGGGAAAGGGGAGGTTTTTTCGGTCCAGAGGGAGTTGAGCTGCAAAATGGAGATACGGAGTGTTCCATCGTGCAGAACCGTCTCGCAGATAAGCGTCGGACGCTTTCGGGTGCGAGAGCAATTCAAATGCCTTGGGTGGGAGGAAGTGGGCCCTAGAAGTGATATAAAAGTGCGCAGTGATGACGGGGTGGACCGGAGCGCATTCCGCGAGAGGAGATCCGGGAGAGTGGCGTCGCGAGAGAGCCCACAGCCTCGATTTGGCGAGACCGGGCGAAGAGTACGCTGAGAGCACACCTAATAGTTTGCCCAGCCTCGCCGAAACTGAAACGGGAGAAAAACAAGCGAGCAAGCTTCTCTTCCTGCCCACATCGAATATCCGCCCGTTCTCTTATTGTTTTGTTGTTGGAATGGAGTCTGCGACGGTCGAGTCTCCGGCTCCAGCATTGCGGTCGACCATTTTGGGTTCCTTTCTTCGTGGACGCCCGCGCGGTGTCTCCACTTCCCATCAGCCAGCGTCTTCCAGGCGAGACTCGTCCCCGTCCCCGCCAGACAGCCCTGTCCCCCCCCCCCCCTCCCCCCCCCCCCCCCCCCCCCCCCCCCCCCCCCC
>JBBPKB010000473.1:0-12934 GCA_038089035.1 Boletellus dicymbophilus
TTCACTGCCCTCAAATTTGGTTTTGACCACTTTAGCAACTTTGTCTAGGGATTCCCAGTAGAGATAGAAACTAGCACTTCAGGACATCCTCTGCAATGACAAACTACTGCCATTCATGCATGGTGGCAGGACAGAATCACACCATATTACATTACAGATGTCTGTCACTGGCCAGACATCTCAAATGGAGCAGCTGATGCACTAAGCTGAGATGCATCAAGACAAAACCACTCACCAGGTAACAGAAGCAAATGGATAGTTAGTGAAGACTGGGAAGCATTGCAAGGCATTGTAAATGACCTATTCAACATTGAGCCAGATCCCTTCATAAATCACCTATGGTTGCACTTTGCTAACAACCTTATTTCTAAACATAGTAAATACCCTGATCAACCTTGATCACAGCACTGACAAATGAGACCAAAGAAGAGTGGGACACCAGGCCTCAGACTACCTCATTGAGGAAGAACACTTGTGGAAACTAGTAGGAGGATGAGCAGTACAGGAAAAAATGCAAGTCAAGTGCATCTGAAAGGAAGAAGCCATAGAATGCACAAAACAGGAGCATGCAACCAATAGGCACTGAGGCACCTGACCAAGCTAAAGCTACTAGATTCTATCTAGAGCCCAGGCTTGGATCAATCAATTCTAATTACGCTGTGCCAGTGCTCCAAATGTAAGAACTTCAGCCCCACTCACCTAAATGTGCTAATGTACCCCATCACAAGGTGACACCCCTTTGAGCTGCTAGTAGCAGATAACCTGTCACTCCCTGTGGGTAAGGGCAGCTACCACACGGTCCTCCTAATCATGGATGCTTTCTCACAATACATTTGGTGTTTCAAACTCAAAAGACAAATATCAACAAAAGTCAAAATCTGTGATTTGGTAATAGTAGAAATGGAAAATATAGAAGTGAGGAGTGTCAGATGTTAATTGAGAGTGTGCCTAGAAGGACATAAGCAGTAATTAAAGCTAAAGGAGGTCATATTAAGTACTAATTATACCTAGATATCAGAAGTAAATTAACTGTTGCAATGGAGTCACCATTTTAAAATATTCATATCTCCTGGTTGGTTGATCAAAATCACATGAACTGGGATCTGATAGATAGCCAAAAGTCAGTACTATATTTGGTCCCACCAAATGTAAGCAAAATCCCCATTCCTGTTTGCAGTGTGCTTTGCACACCACATCTAGGTCAGTTATTGTAACAATTTATTCATTCACTGTAGATCTCTTCCTGTGGACATTTGATAATTTGATGAATGAAGCAGACATTACCAATGAACATGCAGAAACATTACTCAAAAGAGCTGTAGATTACAAGATCTATCATGCTTTGCTACACATGGTCACCATAGAATGCATGGCTTTAGAGCAATCTATGCCAGTAACCCATACTATTCCAACCCAAGGATGTTATCCTCCTCCTCATGATCCACCTCCGTCATATCAGTTCACACACACAGGTATCCAGCCTAGCAGAGGAGCACCAATGGAGATTGATGTGCAAACCTTGCAGTCCAAGGAAATTTATACCTGTTACAGCTGTGGAAAGAAGGGTCACATCTGGTCTAATTGTTTCCAAGACCCAAAAGCACTGTGATCTCAACTGAGATCTCAGCTCAGACAGCAGATCTAGGACCCCTATTATAGTTTCTATGTAGATGTCCCATCTGACTCCCAGAGAATAGCCAAGATTAGATCACACTATCTAGGGAGATCTTTACCAGCTCCACCAGTTGATCTAAGAGTTACTTACATTACTGAGGAAGCTGAAGCAAAGGAAAAAGCTACTGAATCTCCAAAATAAAATCATCTCTAAATATTGGAGGTGTTTAGGACATGGACTTAGTTTCAATTCATCTACTAAGGGAGATATAGACATCATGAGTTCAGTGGAATCATGTATGGACTGTAATGATTCTGATTTTCCCACATGTACACTAGATACAGTGCTTCAAAATATCTGTTTTCATTCTGAAAGGGGGACTCTTTGAAGTGCAATACCAGAATTAAAAAATATTGTACTTGATTCCTTCATTACTCAAGCAAGAATTGGTTTCTCTATTTATAAATCCTCCAATCCCAAAGTATTTTCTTGAAATATTTCTTTTAGAACCCTTTCTATTAGTGGCAAAATGTTACTTCCTTTGAAAATTCTGTTCAAATGAAACTCTCAATAGTGGTAATCATCATTAAAGGCACTCCTAGATTCAAAGGCTTGCCAAACTTTCATTGACCGAAAATGGGTTGATCAACAGGGTATTACCAAACATCAATTACCTACACCATTGGCTGTGAATAATGTTGACAGCACTACTTTGTATCATGGGATGATCACCTATTATGTCATTTTAATTGTCTCATATCAGGGACATTACAAACCACTTGATGCTTGGATATGATTAGCTTTACTGCCACAATCTGAAGATCAATTGGGTAACTCAACAATCATGTTTCACTCATTGTACTTCTTGTTAAAATCTATTATGACATCATCAGATGTCAAATTAGCAATCTTCCCCTTATCAATATGCACTATAGAGGATGGTCTAAAGGACCTAGTATCTAAAGTGTATCATGGCTATTTGAATGTGTTCTCAAAGAAAGAATCACTATGAATATCAGAGTGCAAACTTTGGGATCATGCTATAGATCCCAAACATGATTTCATATCCAAGAAAGGATGTGTTATTATATTATTGGGACCAGAAATGGAAGAGATTGGGAAGTTCATAAGTAAGGAACTCAATAAGGGTTATATTAGACCTTCTAAGTCTCTACAAACATCTCCAGTTTTCTTTATTCCAAAAAAGACAGGTGATAAATGGTTGGTCATGGATTATCATTATCTTAATGAAAGAACCATCAAAAATGCATACCCATTGCCTCTGATCTCTTAACTCATTGATCACCTAAATGGTGCTGATATGTTTACTGCATTGGATCTAAGGTGAGGATACAACAGTGTGTATATCAAAGAAGGAGATGAATGGAAAGGAGTCTTCATAACCCCAATTGGGTCTCATGAACCAACTGTTATGTACTTCAAAATGACTAACTCTCCTCCTACTTTCCAGAAAATGATGAATGTCATCTTTAGTGATATGTACATAGTTCTTGTTATCTACTTGGATAATGTCTTAGTATTTATGGTAGGAAAGACAAAGGAAGAACATGAAAAAGTTGTACAAGAGGTGTTGTGGAGGTTACAAGAAAATGATCTTTATGTCAAACTAGAGAAATGTGCATTCTTGAAAGACAAGGTTGATTTCTTGGGAATGGTAGTATCCAAGGAGGAAGTTGAGATACAGGAAAAGAAGGTTACAGGAGTATTGGATTGGCCAGTGCCAACATGCCTCAAGCAACTCCAGTCTTTCCTTGGACTATGCAATTACTGTTGTTACTTTATCAAGGACTTCCCTCAGATCACTCAACCCCTTAATGATCTCACCAAGAAGGATACCCCATGGAAATGGAGTACTAATCAACAAAAGACCTTTGATTGGCTAAAGAAGACATTTACAACTGCTCTTTTACTTGCTTACCCAGATCAGAACAAGGAGATATGAGTAGAAACAGATGCTAGTGACATAGCAACAGGAAGCATTCTTTCTGTAAAAGAGAATGATGGACTTTGGTGGCCTAGTGCTTTCATTTCACATTCATTTAATGTGTAGGAACACAATTACACAATTTATGACAAGAAACTCCTTGCAGTAATTAGGGCATTAGAAGAATGGTGTCATTATTTAATTGGCAGACCAATCTTTGAGATCTAAACAGATCACAAGAATTTGGAATATTGAAAACACCCTCAAATACTAACAAATCAACAAGCCTAATGGCATGCCTTACTACAAGAGTTCAATTATACCATTTTCTACAAGCCTGGATCATTGAATAGGAGAGCTGATGCTCTTTCCAGATGACTAGATCATGGCAATACTGTTACAGATCATAATACCAATATTACTGTATTGTTTGAGAATCTTTTCATTAACAATATTTCTATCTCTTCTTCTTTTTATGATAAAATATAAAAAGAGACAAAAAATAAAAAACCAAGAAATACTTACATTCATTTATGACACCTTTGATTCTGTCTTTCTCAATCAAACAAAAAGTCTTCATTTCAGAACTTTTACAATTAGAGTTACTTAATATTTGTCATGATTCCTCTTGCTGGCCATTCTGGTCAAGCTAGAACTTTACATTTACTTACTCAATACATTTCATGACCTGGAATTAGTAAAGATACCTAATGGCAAATTATTACCTCTACTTGTACCTATGAAACTATGGACTGATCTTTCTGTTGATTTCATTACCAGTTTACCCCTTTTTAACAAATTCAATTCCACTTGTATAATAGTAGATTGATTCTCAAAAGAAGTAGTCTTTATTCTCTGTTTCAAAACTACATCTTCAAAACAATTGGCTTCTTTATTTAGAGATTATGTTTGGTACATTCATGGACTTTTTTCTTCTATTGTTTCAAATAGAGGACCTCAGTTTGCTTCAGACTTTACTCAGGAACTCTGTAAGCTCCTTGGCATTACTCAAAAAATCTTGACAGCCTATCACCCTCAAACTGGTGGCCAAACTGAGCAGATCAATTGAGGTCTAAAGCAATACCTTTGCTCATATGTTGTCAAGAAGCAAGGAGATTGGGTGGAGTGGATCAAAATAGTGCAATTCCATCATAATAGCTCTCTATCTATTGCCACTGGAACTATACCATTTGCCATCACTTGCAACTACTTCCCTCAGCTTGGATTTGAAGGACAAGCAATGGAACTTAGGAGTTAATATGGAAAGGAATGTGCTAAAAGCCACAAGGAAGTACAGGATGCTTTGAAAGAAACACAAAAAAGGATATAGTCATAGGAGAGGAAGAATAAATAGAATGATAAGATGGTGTTGATGCATGATAAGATAAAATAAAGTGAAAGTGAAGTGAAAGAGGGTGAAAGAGGACATAGAAGACTGGGATAAATAGTGAAAAATAAAGGGAAGCATATCACTCATATAGTAATAAATACCATAAAATAACATAGCTGAGAAGACTTGCTAGTGTTCCAGATCATGGTCTTGTGTTAGCTTTGAGGCAGTAAGGTTGTAGTTGAAGCTGTGTTGGTGCTCAGTGGATCAACCTATGTTATTGTTCATCACCACTTGTCACACTTGTAGTATAGCATTCCATCCTCTACAAGTATATAAAGCCTCCATGTTGTAGCCCTACAACAGTTGTCTCCCACAATGCAACAGTTATGTCTCTCCTTGTCTGCTTGCTCATACTTGGCTGCCATGACCTCAGGTGTGAGACCCTAAGTATCACACTGGCTGGACAATCTTATAACTCCCACTATAGCTGGCAAGGTAAAGAGATGAAAGCAAGTGGAACCTGCAGAGGGGAATGATCAAATGAAACAGAGCATGATGAACATATTGATTTGGGCAGAAGAGATCCGAGGCAACATAGGAGCAGTCAGCTATATATATATAGAAAACAAAAGCATGGCACAAAAAAGGAATATTTGACAGATAATGGTATGTTATACCCTCCCAGTCTCTGAAGAAAAATCCCATTGTTCCCAGTGGTCAAAGGCTTCACAATTGTGAAGTTGTTTGTACATGAGCCATTCATCATCTGAGGGCCTATAGACACACCACCACACAAGGTATTCATTATGACCTCAGATGTGAGACTCTTAGTACCACACTGGCTAAACAATCTCACAGCTCCAACTATAGCTGGTGAGATAAGGAAATGAAGTGCAAGATGGACTGACAACCAGACTGACACCAGACTGACAAGACTGACAGTTGTAAGGAAAGTGTAGCTTTAGTCCTTAATACCCTGTAGCTCAAGTCTCATGACTGAATGCCAACAGGAATACAAGTGGACTAGGCTAAGGTACATGGTACATGCAAACCTCTATTTATACTCTAAGGAGTATATGCATGGACTGAGCTGTGCATAGTCCTATGATCTAAATAAGGTACTAGCTACCAAGTGAGCCCAAGGATAATACAGAAGTGCATTGAAGGTATGTATAGATTTAGATAGGGAGGAAATAAAAAAGAAGAATACAGAAAAGGTAAATAAGAGTATGTACTAGGTGATAAGAGGGTTTTAGTCTAGGATCATTAGTATCTATGATCCAATAAGTGTTCCAAGAGTAATGACTACAACTACAATGTACCATTTTGTATAAGTATAGTACTGGTGTTGTAACACTACCCCCCCCTCTAAGGCAGGAGTCACTACCATCTAAAGTAAAGAGAAGAAATAAGTAAGTAAAAAATTTACAAAAAGTGAAATATTAAAAGAAAATTTAGTCCATAAAAAGTTAATGTACAAACTAAAAAATTGTGTCCATGTCCTTAATTCCACTCTCCTAGTATGCTGTTGCTCCATGAGTATCCAGAATTGGAATTCACCTCTGGGCCTAAAATACCCATCTGCTGGTACATTGCCCCAAAGTAGGTTCCACCCATGGTCCACCTGCAAATTTGGGTTAAAATTATAAGGTTCCCCAGTTATTACCATGAAACCTCTGGTGGACCTGAAGGCCCTAATGAAGATGGAGCAAGAGCTGGTGGTAGACTGCCAGATGAGGAAGGCAGTGTAACAATACAGGTTTTTATGGGTATTTTACAGGCATATTTTTCCTTTACTTATCCCTAATTTTCCTCATTTTGGCACTCATTTGCCATTCATTCCTTCATCTACCATTTCCTATCCTATTCCTATTACCTTACCTTTTCTTTCTCTTTCCTTATTTATTCTCCTTCAGATCCCCAGCATATTGCCTCATGGCTATGCATGGCTGTCCAACACAACCACATTCCCACAGCCTCATGCCAGTGCTCAACCACTAGCATTGCTCACTGCATGGAAACCTGCTTCTTTGGATCTCCATTTCCACATCTGTATGCACAGCAAACCAGTGCTCCCATACATGGACAAAGAACCCCTATGATGCTCCATTGATCTGCTTCTGCTTCCATTCTGCTTTCCCACACTCTGGCTGTTTATCTATTTATACTGATCTATGGCAATAACCTGCCTTATCTTAGCAATGCTTTTGATCCTATTTATTCTAGCCCAATGACATATGTTGCTCATTGATCCTGGTTCACCTAGCCAATGGCACATATCACTCATTGACCTGCCCTTAACTTATTGACTCACCTGGCCAATAGCATTAAGCCCTCTTATCAAGGCAGTGCACAAACCTGTGCATGGACTTCCACATGACTATGCATACCAGTGCATACCAGTGCTTGGCTATCTGCCTTCTGCTGGTGACCACAAGGGTGAAGATGGAGGTGAAGAGGAGGACAAGAGCAGCAAGGACAGTGTTGGAGAACATGATGATGATGAAGAGGAGATAGGAGAAATAGAGGATCATTTAAATATCTGATCCTGATTCCAAATCAAGACAAGAATCTTTATTTGGTCTGAGATCTGGGATAATGGGTTGAAAAAAGGATCCAAATAGATGAGAGGTAGTACCACATAGTTTATATGGAGCAGAGGGATGTGAATAGTGATAGTCTTCAATGGCTTCCTTTGCATGTGTAAGGTGGGATTCTGGTTCCCAAGTGTGATCTGTTTCATCCCATCCTTCCCAGTGAACTAGATATTCCAATCTTTTCCCTTTCATTCTAGATTCTGCTATGTAATCAACTTCATATTCCTCATGTCCTTTCTTTGAGACCTCTATAGTGTCTGGGTGAACTACAGGTTGTCCAGGAAGTGTATCCTGATAAGGTTTGATCCTGGAGATATTGATTGTTTGATATATGGTAACAGTCTTTGGTAATCAAAGCTTTATGATGTTAGGAAGGATCTGCATTATGGAATAAGGGCCAATCTATTTTTGGATAAGCTTTTTTGCTACATAGGGTAATTTTAGGTGTTCAGTTGACAACCAAACCTTATCCTCTATTTGATAATTGGATGTTTCTGATTGCTTTCTATCTCCTCGGATCTTCATTCTTTTTTGTGATTCCTCTAAAGTATCCTGAACCTCCTTATGGCTTTTTGCACATTCCTTTCCATGTGATCCTCCTAGATCTACTGCTCTCCCTTCAAATCCTAATCTAGGGAAGTAGTTCCTTGTGATAGCAAAAGGGATAGAACCTGTGGCAGTAGATAGAGAATTATTATGATGGAATTGTGCTATTTTGATCCATTCTGCCCATTCTCCCAGCTCCATTGCTATATAGGAGCTAAAATACTGCTCTAGATCCCTATTGATGTGCTCTGTTTGTCCATCAGTTTGAGAATAATAAGCAGTGGAGATCTTTTAAGTAATTCCCAGAAGTTTGCATAACCCCCTTGTAAACTCCAAAGCAAATTGAGGTCCTTGATCTGAAACAATAGAAAAAGGTAGTCCATGGATACACTAAACATTATCTTGGAAATAAGAAGCTAATTCTTTTGAAAAGTAATCTACTATTACACAAATAGAATCAAATTTGTTTGAAAGGGGTAAACTAGTAATGAAATTGACAGAAAGATCAGTCCAAGGTTTCATAGGTGTAGGTAATGGTAATAATTTGCCAACTGATGCCTTTGAGGATCCCTTTGTTTGGGTGCATGTATGGTAACTATCTATATATTGTTTGGTATCTTTGATAACTCTAGGCCAAGAAAAGTATCTGGTAAGAAGATGAAGTGTTTGTGCTTGTTCTGAATGATGAACTAATGGAGAATCAAGACAAATATTAAGTAATTCTATGTGAAAAGGTTCTGGAACAAATACTTTTTTGTTTTTGTTTATGAAAACAAAGTCTTGTGATAATGTGTCTACTCTTCCATTGGATGATCCTGGTTTGTAAACTATAGTGTAATTGAATTCCTGTAATAATGCATGCCATCTGGCCTGTCTTCCTGACAGTGTTTGAGGACACTTCCAGTATTTCAAATTTTTATGATCTGTCCAGATCTCAAAGTTTGGTTTACCAATGAGGTAATGATGCCACTCTTCTAAAGTCCTGATAACTGCAAGGAGTTCTTTGTCATAAATGGGGTAATTGTGCCCCTAAGCATTAAATGAATGTAAAATGAAAGCACTGGGGCACCAAAGTCCATCATCTCCTTTTTATTGAAATAGCATCTGTTTCTACTTGCATTTCTTTTGTTTGATCTGGATAAGTGAGTAAAGGAGCAGTCATAAAGGTCTTCTTTAGTCAATCAAAGACCTCTTATTGATTAGTGCTCCATTTCTATGAGGTGTCCTTCTTTGTTAGATCATTAAGGGGTCAGGAGATCTGAGAGAAATCTTTGATGAATCTTCAGTAATAGTTGCAAAGTCCAAGGAAGGATTGGAGTTGTTTGAAGTGTGTAGGGATTGGCTATTCTAACACCCCTGTGACCTTCTTTTCCTACATCTCTACTCCTTCCTTGGATACCACCATTCCTAAGAAGTCTACTTTATCTTTGGAAAAAGCACATTTCTCAGGTTTTACATATAGATCATTTTCCCTTAATCTCCTCAATACCTTCCTTACTATCTCCTCATGTTCTTCCCTGGTTTTTCTAGCTGTAAAGACTAATACATCATCCAAGTAGATTACTAGGACTATGTACATATCATTGAATATATCATTCATCATTTGTTGGAATGTAGGAGGAGAGTTAGTCATTCTAAAATACATCACCATAGGTTCATAGGATTCTATTGGGGTTACAAAGGCTCCTTTCCATTTGTTTCCTTCTTTGATGCATACATTATTGTATCCCCATCTTAGATGTAATGCTGTGAACATATCAACATCCTTAGGCAATCAATAAGCTGTGGGATCAAAGGTAATGGGTATACATTTTGGATGGTTCCTTTGTTTAGGTTTCTGTAATCCATGACCAACTGCTTATCTCCTGTCTTTTTAGGAATAAAGAAGACTGGAGATGTTTGTGGGAACTTAGAAGGTCTGATGTAATCCTTCTTAAGTTCTTCACCAACAAACTTCTGTATTTCCTCTATTTCTGGTTTGGATAATGGAATGACCCTTCCTTTCTTGGGTGTGAAGTCTGGTTTGAGATCTATGGCATGGTCCCAAGGCTTGCATTCTGACATTTGTTCTGATTCTTTTTGGAGAATACATCCAAATAGACATAACATGTTTTGGGGACTAGGTCCTTCAGACCATCTTCTATCCTACACATGAATAAGATAACAGTAGCCAAATTTGGCATCTGATGATGTCATAACAAATCACAATATGAAGTGCATCTAGTAAAGCATAATTGTTGGGTTACCCAATTGATCTCTGGATTGTGGCAGTAAAGCCAATCATATCCAAGCATCATTTGGTGAGTTCCCAAACTAGAAACAAAAGCATCAAGAGGTTCATAATGTCCCTGATATGAAACAATTAAGGTGACATAATAGGTGATCATTCCATGACACAAACTAGTGCCATCAGTATTATTCACAGCCAATGGGTTTGGTAATACATGTTTGTTAATCCCTTGACAATCTATCCATTTTTGATCAATGAAAGTTTGACAAACCCCTGAATCTAGAAGCACTTCCAATGATGATTGCCATTGTTGTAAATTTTGTTTGAACAGGATTTTTAAAGGAAGTAACATTTTACCACTAATAGAAAGAGTACCAGGAGAATTACATTGAGAAAATACTTTGGGGTTGAAAGATTTATAAATTGAAAAACCATTCCTTACTTGCAATACAAGGGAATCAAGCACACTACTTTTTAATTCCAGTGCCACACTCCATGGAGTTACCCTTTCAGAATGAACATAAGCATTTCATAGCACCTTATCTAATATACATGTGGGAAAATCAAGATCAGTACAGTCCATTCATGACTCCTCCAAACTCATGAAGTCCATATCCTCCTGTTTAGGTAAAGAAAAACTAAGTCCTGTCCCTGAACACCTCCAATATTCAGAGATGATTTTATTTTAAAGATTCTATAGCTTTTCCTTTCGCCTCAACTTCTATCTTGTCTCTCCAGTATGCTTCTGCTTCATCAGTAGTGTATGCTGCCCTTAGATTTACTGGTTGCATTGGTGGAGTAGGTAAAGGCCAATCTGTATAGTGTGCTCTAATTCCAGCTGTTTTGTTGGTTTCTGCTGGACTCTCTACATAGGAACCATACTAGGGATCTCAGATCTGTTGTCTGAGCTGAGATCTTGGTTGAGATAGCACTGCTTTCCTATTTGGGTTTTGAAAGCAATTTGGCCAGATATGTCCTTTCTTTCTATAGCTGTAATAGGTATGAGTTTCCTTAGATTGTGGGGTTTGTGTATCTATCTCCATTGGTGCTCCCCTTCCTGGTTGGACTCTAGTTTGTGTGAATTGATGAGAAGGTAGTGGTCCATGTGATGGTGGATAACATCATCCTCCAATTGGCATAGTGTGAGTAACTGGTAGGGATCACTCTAATGCCATGCATTCCATGTTCCTTCCTATCTCCTTAAGAGTCTTCTTTCGTGAGTCATAGCTGTCTGCTGTAGTGTGGAGTGATGCATGGTAGTAGATATTGTAATCTACAGCTCGCTTGAGCAGGGTTTTGGCATTTTCATCAGTGATGTCTGCCTCATTCATGAGATTGTCAAATCTTTGTCAGAAGGTATCAATAGAAGTACCATTCTATTGCAAGGCTTCCAATTTTTTGAAGGCTTCATAGGTCAGCACTTCTATGCAGAAATATTCCCTTATGGAAGTTTCAAATCCATCCCACAGAGGCCAAGCATCTTCCCCATATTTGTAATGCCTTTGGATTCCATCCTCCTTTAGTCCTTAATATCCTGGAGCTCAAGTCTCACAACTGAATACCAACAAGAATACAAGTGGATTAGGCTAAGGTAGATGGTACATGTAAACACCTATTTATACTCTAAAGAGTATATGCATGGACTGAGCTGTGCATAGTCCTATGATCTAAATAAGGTGCTAGCTACCAAGTGAGCCCAGGATAATACAGAAGAGTACATACTAGGTGATAAGAGAGGGTTTTAGTTTAGGATCACTAGGATCTATGATCTAAAAAGTGTTCCAAGGGTAATGACTACAACTCTAATGTATTATTTTGTATAAGTATAGTACTGGTGTTGTAACAGTATTGGCAACCACAGCTAATATGACATTCATCAATGATGTGGTCAATGAAGGCTTCCTGCAAGCCATTGGAGGTGACAACTAGGTCTGGATGGGGAGAGAAAGGTGTTGTTGTCATCAGGGAAGTAGCAGTGGAGTTGGTCAATGTGGAAGGTAGGATGTATGCATGTGATGGAGGGCAAGTTGAAAGTATAGGTGGAGGTTTTGGAATGTGCTTGTATAATGTGGTATGGTCTGTCATAATGTGGCATGAACTTGGCAATGTGTTTATCACTACAGTTGGTGTAGTTATGGTGCCAGTTGTTGATAGAGAGGAAGACTTGATCACTGACTGCAAAGGTGGGGTCTGGGGTTCAGTGAGTGTTAGCTTTGATAGCTTGGGTAGTCTTGGCAAAGAGAAGACTATCTTGAGCATTTATGGTATATTGGTGGACACAGGTGAAGAGGTCAGCAGCCATCACCATATCAGTGTCTGTCTGTAGTGAGGGCAAGAAGGAGGGAAGTAGGCATGGTGAGCAGCTGAAGTGAAGCTGGAATGGTGAATAGCCTGAGCTTTCATTGATGGTATTCATGATATTGAAGTGGATGTGGGGGGAGTGCTTTCACCTAGTTTTTTTGATGCCAGTCCATGAAGAAATGGAGGGCCTGTGTGACCATTTTGTTGGTGCATTCACTGATGCCATCCAATTGTGTGTCTTTGCAGGAGATAATGCATAAGTCAGCATGGAGGCAGTCAGTGATGGAAATAATAGTATTAAAACCATCATTCAGTAGAAGTGGGCCAATGAAATCGATAACAATGGATTTGCCACAGTTGTCAGACA
>JBBPKB010000474.1:0-12929 GCA_038089035.1 Boletellus dicymbophilus
CTTGTATTCTTGTTGGCATTCAGTCACAAGACTTGAGCTACAGAGTATTAGGGACTAAAGCTACACTTTCCTCACAACTGTTAGTACTGTCAGTCTGATGTCAGTCTGGTTGTCAGTCCAACTTGCACTTCACTTCTATATCTCACCAGCTATAGTGGGAGCTGTAAGATTTTCCAGCCAGTGTGGTACTAAGGGTCTTGTGCCTGAGGTCATAACACTTGGATTAGGGTATCATTCACTGCCTGGGCACTAGGGTTAAGGTGCTGCAATTTTGAAAGAGATTTCACATTATTCCTGATTTACAGGGACAAGTGACATACATGTCATTGCCTAAGACTTCATTTCACTTATCCCTTGATGCATTTGAGAGGAGCCCTTGAGAAGGACAGATTTGTGACTCAGATAGATAGATCTTTGAAGATGGCCCCTTTGGGTTGTTTACAGCATCAGGGTCATGCCTGAATAAGCTTTGTCTGACCAGGTTAGCTGGACTGAGGATCCATACAGTATCTGGTGCCAAAAGGCTGAGGTAGTCTAGGAAACCTTTACCCAGTATTCAAGTAGTCAGTATATGTGTAGATTGGTTACATCACTTAGAATATGTCATTGTTACATCACTTTACTTTGCAGATGCTACTATTTACAATCTTGACAATACTTCCTTCGATCGCAGTGTTGCAGAATCCCCAGAGCTTGGTTGGAAGATACTAAGCAGTAAGAATGTTGAATACACCAGTGAACCCAAGAGGACCATCCTTTGGATCTGCTCCACTGATTCCCCAAAATGCTATGGATGCATTCACCAATGCATTATCTAAACTCAATGACACCATGGATGAGCTAAAGGAAGACAAGGGGAAAGATGTTTCAAAGAAGATTGCAGATCCAGGGAAATGGAATAGAGATCAATTTGCATTTTGCATGTGGTGGCTAAAAATAAAAGTATGGGCTGGGTGCAATCAATAGAAGCACAACAAATATCAAATTGTTGTGGTTCTTAGCAGGATGGAAGGAAAAGTGGAGGAGTTTGCAAGGGTAACCATGGAAAAGTACATTGAAAAAGAAGACACATTTGAGGATAGAAAGGCAAAGATCAAATATGGGCAAGATGCTTGGTCCCTATGGGATGACTTCAAAACAGAAGTGAAAGACTACTTCCAGATTGAGGTCTTAGCTCATGAAGCTTTCAAGAAATTGGAAGGATTACAACAACATGGTCAACCCATTGACATATTCCTCCAAGCTTTTGAGAATCTAAAGCATGAAGTGGACATAGAAGACGAGCATGCTGAAACTCTCCTCAAATGGGCCATAGATTACAAGATCTATTATCATCCATCACTCCACACTATTGCTGCAGATTATGATGATTGGAAGAAGATGCTAAGGGACATTGGGCATAACATAGAAAGAATGGCCTTAGAAAGATCTATGCCCATAATGTAGACCATGCCAAATAGTGGACAGTATCCACCACCCAGAGGACCATCTCCTTCTCATCAGTTCACATGCACTGGAGTCCAACTAGGAAGAGGAGCACCAATGGAGATAGATGTACAAACCCTGAAATCTAAGGAAGATCATACCTGTTATGGCTGTGGAAAGAAAGGACATATCTGGCTGAATTGCTTTCGAAACCCAAATAAGAAAGTGGTGCTATCTCAACCGAGATCTCGGCTCAGACAGCAGATTTGGGACCCCTATTATGGTTCCTATGTCAATAGTCCTATAGAAATCAACAAAACAGCTGGAATTAGAGCACATTATACAGATAGGCCTTTGCCTACTCTACTAGTAGATCTAAGGGCAGCATATACTATTGAGGAAGTGGAAACATACTGGAGAGATAAGATAGAAGTTGAGATGAAAGAATAGGCTGTGGAATCTATAAAATAAAATTGTCTCTGAATATTAGAGGTGTTCAGGGATGTGGACTTACTTTCTCTTTACCTATACAGGGGGATATGGACATCATGAGTTTGGAGGAATCATGTATGGACTGTACTGATTCTGATTTTCCCACATGTACATTAGATAAGGTGCTACAAAATGTTTATGTTCATTCTGAATGGGTGACTCCTTGGAGCATGGCACTGGAATTAAAAAATAGTGTGCTTGATTCCCTGGTATTACAAGTAGGAAATGGTTTTTCTATTTATAAATCCTCCAACCCCAAAATGTTTTCTCAAAATATTTCTCCTGGTACTCTTTCTATTAGTGGCAAAATGTCACTCCCTTTAAAAATCTTGTTCAAATGAAACTCATGATGGTGGCAATCTTCATTAGAAGCACTCCTAGATTCATGGGCATGTCAAACTTTCATTGATCAAAGATGGGTGGATCATCAGGGGATTACCAAACATGCATTACCCAATCCATTGGCTGTGAATAATGCTGACAGCATTAGTTTGTGTCATGGGACGATCACCTATTATGTCACTTTAATTGTTTCTTATCAAGGGCATTACAAACCTCTTAATGCTTTGGTTTCTAGTTTGGGAACTCACAAAATGATGCTTGGATATGATTGGCTATACTGCCACAATCCAAAGATCAATTGGGTAACTCAACAATTACATTTCACTAGATGTACTTATTGTAATTTGTTATGAAGACATTAGATGCCAAATCTGGCTAACATTCCCTTATCAATACACAATATAGAGGATAGTCTAAAGGACCTAGTCCCTAAAGCATATCATGATTATTTGGATGTCTTTTCCAAAAAGGAATCAGAGAAAATGCCAGAGTGCAAACCTTGGGATCATGCCATAGATCTCAAATCTGGTTTCATACCAAAGAAAGGAAGGGTTATTCCATTATCTGAGCCAGAAATAGATGAGATTTGGAAATTTGTAGGGGAGGAATTAAAGAAGGGATACATCAGACCTTCTAAATCCCTACAAACATCTCCAGTCTTCTTCATCCCCAAAAAGACAGGAGATAAACAGTTGGTCATGGATTACAGATACCTAAATGAAGGAACTATCAAAAATGTGTACCCACTACCATTGATCCCCCAACTCATTGATTGCCTAAAGGGTACCGATATGTTTACAGCATTAGATCTAAGATGGGGATACAACAATGTATGCATCAAAGAAGGTGATGAGTGGAAAGGAGCCTTTGTGACTCCAATTGGATCATATGAACCAGCAGTTATGTATTTTGGAATGACTAACTCTCCACCCACTTTCCAGCAAATGATGAATGACATATTTGTTATGACCTTCCAGGCGCAAGCCCTTTAGATACCACACTGACTGGACAATCTTACAGTGACCACTATAGCTGGCAAGGCAATGAGAAAGTGTTGGATGAAAATAAGACAGAGATAGGTGATGGCTTTGTCCTTAATACTCTGTAGCTCAAGCCTTGTGACTGAATGCCAACAAGAATACAAGTGGATTAGGCTAAGGTAGATGGTGCATGCAAGCCCCTATTTATACCCTAAGGAGTATGTGCACAGACCAAGCTGTATGTTTTCCTATGATCTAAATAAGGTGCGAAGTACCAAGTGAGCCCAGGATAATACAGAAGTGCAATGGGGATGTGTACAGATTTAGATAAAGAGGAAATAAAAGAGAAGTGTACAGGAAATGTGAATAAGGGTATGTGTTAGGTAATTAGAGGGTTTAAACCTAGGATCATTAGGATCAATGACCCAATAAGTGTTCCAAGGATAGTGACCACAACTATAATGTACCATTTTGTATAAGTATAGTACTGGTGTTGTAACAATATTCAATGATATGTACATAGTCCTAGTGATCTATCTAGATGATGTGCTAGTGTTTACAGCTGGAAAAACTAAAGAAGAACACAAGGAGATAGTAAGGGAAGTACTTAGGAGATTAAGGGAGAATGATCTATATGTAAAACCTGAGAAGTGCATCTTTTCCAAAAATAAAGTGGACTTCTTAGGAATGGTGGTATCCAAGGAAGGAGTAGAGATGCAGGAAAAGAAGATGGCTGGGGTGCTAGAATGGCCAATTCCCAATTGCCTCAAACAACTCCAATCCTCCCTCAGACTTTGCAACTATTACTGCAGATTCATCAAAAATTTCTCTCAGATTGCTTGACCCCTTAATGACCTAACCAAGAAGGATGCCCTGTGGAAATAGAGCACTAATCAACAAGAGGCCTTTTGATCGGTTAAAGAAGACCTTTACCACTGCCCCTTTACTTGCCTATCCAGATCAAACTAAAGAGATGTGAGTAGAAACTGATGCCAGTGACATAGCAACAGGGAGAGTACTCTCAGTAAAAGGGGATGACAGACTCTGGCATCCCAGTGCTTTCATTTCACACTCATTCAATGCTCAGGAGCACAACTACCCCATTTATGACAAAGGACTTCTTGCAGTTATCAGGGCTTTAGAAGAATGGTGACATTACCTCATAGGAAGACCAAACTTTGAGATCTGGACAGATCACAAGAATTTGGAATACTGGAAATGCCCTCAAATGCTATCAGGAAGACAAGCTTGATGGCATGCCTTACTATAAGAATTCAATTATACCATAGTTTACAAACCAGGATCATCAAATGGGAGAGCAGATGTGTTATCTAGGTGACCTGATCATGGAGACACAGTCACAGATCACAATACCAATATTACTGTACTTCCAGAACAACTTTTCATTAACAATATTTTGATATCTTCTTTCTATAACAAAATACAAAAAGAAACACAAAAAATAAAAAATAAAGAAATACCTACATTTACATATGATACATAAAATTTCATCTTTATAAACCAAAACAAAAAAGTCTTTGTTCCAGAATCCTTATGTATAAAATTACTTAACATTTGTTATGATTCCCCTTTGGCTGGTCATTCAGGACAAGCCAGAATACTTCATCTTCTTACCAGATATTTTTCTTGGCCAGGAGTTACTAAAGATACCAAACAATATGTAGAAAGTTGCCATATGTGTGCCCAAACAAAGGGGTCCTCAAAGGCACCAGCTGGCAAACTATTACCTTTAGCTATACCTACAAAACCTTGAACTGATCTTTCTGTTGACTTCATCACTGGTTTACCCCTTTCAAACAAATTTGATTCCATTTGTGTAATAGTAGATCACTTTTATAAAGAAGTAGTCTTCATTCCATATTTCAAAACTACTTCTTCAAAAGAATTAGCCTCTTATTTCTGAGATTATGTTTGGTGTATCCATGGACTACTTTCTTCCATTGTTTCAGATAGAGGACCTCACTTTGCTTCAGAGTTTACAAAAGAATTATGCAAACTATTAGGAATTATGCAAAAGATCTCTACTGCTTATCACCCTCAAACAGATGGCCAAACAGAGTGCATCAATAGAGATCTAGAGCAATATCTCCACTCCTATGTAGCAAAGAAGCAGGGAGAGTGGATAGAATGGATCAAAATAGCACAATTCCATCATAATAATTCCCTATCTACTGTCACAGGATCTATCCTGTTCACTATCACTAGAAACTACTTTCCTAGATTAGGATTTGAAGGGAATATGATGGACTTAGGAGGACAGTTTGGAAAGGAATGTGCAAAAAGTCACAAGGAAATCCAGGACACTTTGGAGGAATTGTGAAAGAGGATGAAGATCCAAGAAGATAGAAGGCAATCAGAAGCACCCACTTACCAAATAGGGGATAAAGTTTGGCTATCAACTGAACATCTAAAACTACCCTATACAGCAAAGAAATTTACCCAAAAATGGATTGGCCCTTATTCCATAATGCAAATCCTTCCTAACATCATAAAGCTTCGATTACCAAAGACTGTTACCATACACCTGACAGTCAATATCTCCAGGATCAAACCTTATTGAGATACACTCCCTGGACAACCCATAGTTTTCCCAGATGCCATAGAAGTCTCTAATGAGGGACATGAGGAATATGAGGTGGAATACATAGCAGGATCTAGGATGAAAGGAAAGAGGCTGGAATATCTAGTACATTGGAAAGGATGGGACGAAACAGATTGCACATGGGAACCAGAATCTCATCTTACACATGCAAAAGAAGCTATTGAGGAATATCATTGTTCACATCCCTCAGCTCCATGCAAACTACATGACATTACTTCTCATCTGTTCAGATCCTTGTTTTGACCCATTGGTCCAGATCTCAAACCACACAAAGACTCTTGCCTTGATTTGGAATTGGGATCAGATATTTAAGCAATCCCATATACCTCTATCACTTCTCTATCATTATCATCATGTTCTCCAACACCATCCTCACTGCTCTCATCCTCCTCCTTGTCCTCATCTTTGCCTTCACTGCCACCACCATTGCTGCCCTCATCCTCACTACCTTCCTGGTTTGGCAATCCACCACTGGCAGCCACCCTGTCTTCATATGGAGCTTTAGGTCCACAAGAGGTTTCACTATCATAACAGGGGAACCATACAATTTCAACTCCAGTTTGCAGGTAGACCATGGATGGAACCCACTTTGGGGCAATGCACCAGCTGAGGTGGGCATCATAGACCCTGAGGTAGCTCCTAATTCTGGACACTCATGGAGTAATAGCACACAAGAGGGATGGAATTAAAAACATGGATGCAATTTTTTAGTTTGTATATTAATTTTTTATGGACTAAAATTTCTTTTAATTTTTCACTTTTTGTAAATTTTTTACTTACTTCTCTCTTTTCTTTACTTTAGACAGTAGTGACTCCTGCCTTAGAGGGGGGAGTAGTGTTACAACACCAGTACTATACTTATACAAAATGGTACATTATAATTGTAGTCATTATCCTTGGAATACTTATTGGATCATAGATCCTAATGATCCTAGGTTAAAACCCTCTTATACCCTTATTTACCTTTCTTGTACATTTCTCTTCTATTTCCTCTTTATCTAAACCTGTACACATCCCCATCACATTCTTGTATTATCCTGGGCTCACTTGGTAGCTAGCACCTTATTTAGATCATAGGGATATGTACAGCTTGGTCCATGCATATACTCCTCAGAGTATAAATAGGGGTTTGCATGTACCATCCATCTTAGCCTAATCCACTTGTATCTTTGTTGGCATTCAGTTGTGAAGACTTGAGCTACAAGGTATTAAGGAAATAAAGCTACACTTTCCTACTTTCACACCTCTACTCTTTATCTCACCAGCTATAGTGGGAGCTGTAAGATTTTCCAGCCAGTGTGGTACTAAGGGTCTCATGCCTGAGGTCATAACAATAGCCAAGATAAGGTGGAATAATGCCATAGGTCAGTATAAATAGATGAACAGCCAGGGTGTGGGAAAGTGGGATGAAAGCAGAAGTAGATCAAAGGAATGCCATAAGGGTTCTGTGTCCATATATGGAAGCACTGAGATATTGCTGTGCAAACAGAAGTGAAAGTGGCAATCTGATGAAGCAGGATTTCATTGAGCAAGAAACACTAGTGGTTGAACACTGGCATGTGGCTGTGGGAGTGTGGCTGTGTTGGACAGCCATGCATAGCCTTGTGGCAATGCACTGGGAAACCAAAGGAGAATAAATAAAGAAAGGGATGGAAAAGGAAAGGTAATGAGAATAGGGTAAGAAATGGTAGATGGAGGTATGAATGGGGAAAGAATGCTGAAATAAATAGGGATAAATAGGGATAAATAAAGGAAAAATATGCCCATAAAAACCCATATTGTAACAATGGCCACTATTGTCATGGTCATGTCAATTGTTGTTGTTGGGATTGTTGTTGAATTTCATGGAATGTTCTTTATTGTTCTTTTAGATTCCATGGATGACTGATCACTTATTGATCAAACAAGCATGTGATTCATGTTCTTACTAAGATATGATTCATTCTTTAATCTTCATGACTCATATCTAATCTTTATGACTTGATAGGAGTCATTATCTCTTATTTCTTATCTTTTATCAGTCAGCTAAGACTAAATATATATTTAGACTCCTCTTAAAATGTAGTATATAAACATGACCTTATGTCGGAGTTGAATTAAGCTGCTTGTCTCTCAACTCACATCTTCTCTCAGTCACTCAACTCTTGTGGACTCATATATCACACTTGAATGCAAATATCCTTTCTCAAGTTTAAACTCTGCTTGTCAAGTACATCTCTTTACTTGGCTTCTATTCTATTCCCTTCATCACTGTACTCCTCAGTTGTGAGAGAGTCAGCCCTTTCTTTCTTGTACTTTTTCAGGGTTATGAGCCCTGCAGAACCATTGCACAATGTACACTTGTTAAATCAGTGTATGTTGCA
Source organism: Boletellus dicymbophilus (assembly GCA_038089035.1). Taxonomy (NCBI): domain Eukaryota; kingdom Fungi; phylum Basidiomycota; class Agaricomycetes; order Boletales; family Boletaceae; genus Boletellus; species Boletellus dicymbophilus. Next base: position 8,226 of record JBBPKB010000474.1, read on the forward strand.
TCAGTCTCTACAGGAAGCAGAGCTTGAGGCTCTTATTGACCTTTATATTCACTGTCTGGGTGGACACACTCATTTGATTGCAAACATCTTGAATTATATGGCATATACAACTCTCAGTTATCTGGAAGTCAAGAAGGGAATCCCCTTTCTAATAACTCCAGTACTGCTCATCTCTATTGGAGAGGAGAGAGAGTGGAGGATTTTACCTTTGTTTTCACTGATGCTACAAAACTATGATGGGACAGGATGTTTTAACAGACATTTGATTACAGTTCAACCCTCAAGCAATCCTCATTGCCTAATCAACATTGTTGAAGCTGTTCTTACTCCCATTGTAGGTAGGGCAGAACCTTATGAACTGCTTCCTCCCTCAGATTCTTTCTTTGATGTACTACATGCATGTCACTCTGCTCCATCTTCTTATCCTGGACCTTCATGTCTTCCAGGGTATAATAATCTTTTTCCTGATTGAGATTTTCTTGATACTGTCAGGAATACTCTTTGTAATGTGGGTGGACAAACTGTTATGCTTGGTCCGGGTAGGAACAAACGTAGACTTGATAAAGCAAACAAGTCAGCTCAACAGTACAACGGCTGATGAGACTACCTTCACAGAAGGATTTGTATTGGGTGAAGCAGAGGCGAAGGTTTGACGATGCAAGCTCTGACGCGTTCAAGAGGAAGAGAGTGGATTAGACTCAAGTCTCGAGTAGATCTAGCTTAAGATACAAGCTTGACTATCAACAGTTTAAGTACTAATCGGAAAGGGGCACGGACCAAGAGAGAATAAGAAAGTGAGGATATCGTACGAGTAGAAGGGAATAACTGATTGGTCGAAGGAGAATCATATGATATACGAAATACAAGAAAGGAAAATAAAATCCGTGTTGGAACAGACATTTGCTTAATCATAATGAGTGAGCGTGAAGAAGGAAGAAAGGGAAGATCCATGTTGGAATGGATCATGACTAATTGTACATGACACATTAAAGCGTCTGAGAAATATGCGGTAAACTGAAGAAAAGGTAAAGGTAATCAAGTGTAAAGGAAAAGTCGTAACACAAACCATGGAGCAACTCATGATAGAGGACATCACTCATGCAGTTCAACAGATACAAATTGCAGACCCATATAGGGAACTGACCATTGCTGAACTAGCATCTGGTATGCCTTCATCCTCCACATTAGTGGAGGATCCACCAGCTTATCAGGAAAATACAGTGCCACCACCTCCTCCTTCCACACCTTCATCTGATTCAGTTGAACTTCCTCTATTGGAAGATACTGAATCAACTCATGCAGAATCCTCTTCACCACTCCCTTGACTACCAATCCTGCTCTCATCCAAATCATTTTCAGATTCTTACTTGCAAGCCTCTTCTAGGATTCCATCACTGCTCACCATCTCAACTCCACCTCCTACTGTCCCAGTTACCCCTGAACCTGCCTTATTAAATGACTTCCTACACCAAGCTCTCCACTCATTCATTGAGCTCAGATGTGATGTTGCCCAAGAACAGGCCATGCACCCCAAATGATGAGCATGTCTTTGGAGAGTGCAGTTTGTCTCCCAGGACCCCCCTGCAAGACTCCACTGAGAACACAGGAGAGAATAACCAGATGCCTGTTGCACATGTAGTGTGTGATACTGAGGACTTTGTCCTCAACAAGAGCTCTGGCAAGTCACCTAGGGTTCAGGTAGAGGGAACATGTCTAACAGTTCTCACTTTAGCAGCCACCTTCCTCAAGGTGTCCTCCATCTTGGACAAAGAGGAACTCAAACTCCAATATCTGCCCAAGCCAATGCCTCTCCAGCTCCCTCTGCTCCTACTCACTGACAACTCTGGCATACTACCAGCAATGCCCATGGACAGTCTCATAGTCCAACCTGATATTCCAGGAATGTCAATAATAACTTACAAGGAACCAGAATTCGACATCTGGGTCAACATACCAATTCTGGAGTTTTCAACTCTGGAGGACTATAAGCAGCAACACAAGGTAGTGATCACCCTGGAACCAACACCATCCTTTGAGGATGATGATGATGAGGAGGTACGTTAGGTGCCAATGCTTAGGGATAATATGCTCTGATTCCTCCCTCCTCATATCCAGCTTGATGTCACTAGGGGACCAAATGGGAGATTAATGGAGGATGAGCAAGCACTGGCAAACACTGGACATCATGCCTTTTTACATGATGGCATTTCTTTTATAGAGAGCAACTTTGACCCTGAGTATGTCCATCATCTTGGGGGAACTATTTATTTTGGGGAACAACTCTGTTCTATTTATGAAAACATGGGTTGGGCTTTCCTGACACAGTCTTATTGCCTCACAGAACATGTGCTCATACATGATCAAGGGTATGAAATATTCAACAGGGACTATACAGAATACATGGACTTTGTGGACCTTCACTCAAGGAACTAGTTGAATCTTGTTTTCTCATCCCTTTATCCTTGGGTTGAACATGATCAAAATAATAGATTGGTGCTGACGAACACAATGTGGGAAGATTACCAAATGGATGCAACACATTGGGGTGTAGAAGGACAAGGAGTAGAAAGCATGGACTCATATGCTGCAGGTGACCCAGAACAACATTGGGAAGCTGCCAGAAATGAGAATGGCACCCTCCTACTTCAAAATGGTTCTCCAATCTGGGAATGCATCCAATGCAATTATGGCTATACTGAATCCCAGCACCTTTGTCACACTTCAACCAGCCACAATGTACTCACACAGTACATGTGGAATGAGCAATTTGACAGCTATATGTGGGAGCATTTTAAAGCCTCTAATCTTTTTTATAATGAACTTCTTAGAGGCTTACAAAAAGAGCAGAAAAAATCAAATCACCTATCTGACTCAAACAATTACCTCAACAGTCAGATAGAAGGACTTATTGAGGAAAATCAAGTGCATTTGACAAATATAGAAGGAATCACAGAGATCAACTTGGATCTCCACAATTGGAACTGCCAGCTTCACACTGAAATTGTACACACCAATAACAAATTCTTACAAGTGCAATACAACTTCACCTCTGGAAATCTTTCCACTCAACAACACATAAATGAGCTTGAACAAGAGTGAGCTGATCTCCAGAATGAGATCTTTCAGCTCTGTAAAGAAATCTGCTGTGGCCAATTGGGAGAAAGTTCACAACCAGTGGCCTCTGGCAGCAAAACTGTTTGAAGCTCACACAAGTGAACTAGTTGTGAGGATGCTGAAGAATTGGCCAATGCCAGGGTATTACAGCATTCCATACACAGGAGATGCACAGCTCCTGAATGATTCCTTATTTTTTCAATTCCCTATGATTTTTGCTCATCTTCTTTTGGACTCTGTATGATACAAAGACAATTCTTTTTCACTTTTTCTTCATCTTTATTTTCCTATTTCACAATACTATTATTATTGCACCCACAAACTTTCTATTGCCAATATTCATTATTTTGGGACACTATATTTAAATGACATTGAACAAAGGACTTGTATATCAGGATCCTTTACTCTGGATGATGTTATACCTAGATGGCATAATAGTGGCAATATTCCTATTGTCACATATGTGGATTTCCACTATAGAAAAGAAAAATCTACCCTACCCATCTATTCCCAAAATTGGTGATGGAAAAATAGAGAAAGAAGTCTAAAGAGAATTGATAGAAGAAAGAAGAGGAGATTATGGAAAAAACTCAGGAAGGTGGAAACAAGAAAAGAAATAAAAAGAATCAAGGAAGAACTTGATTGGGAAGAAGAAGAAGAAAAGAATGCTTTAACTAGCAGACTCCTTGACTCTTCCAGGAAAGTTGGGGAAAAGGAGGAAGAAATAAATGATCAAAGTGCTTTAACTAGTGAATCAATCTTACTTCCTGGAACTGTTTATCTTTCCATTTCTCCTCCATCTCTTTTTATTCTTGATGATCCTGAGACTTACTATTGATCTCTTTTAGGTGTTTTTATTCCACCACCTCTTTAGATCCAAATGGCCACAACCATCACAGTCAGACATGTTGTTACCAATGCCATTAAACTTCTTGAAGGTCCCACCAATTATGTTTCTGGGTCTGGTCAAATGAGAAATGTCCTAACCATTCTATCTGTTTGGGACATTGTCTCTGGTGCAGACATCTGGACTGATACAGGTGCTGTTGCCACAAGGGCAGAAGACCAGGTGAAATGGGAGAAAAATGATCAACATGCTGGTGCAATCATAGGGTCATATCTACAACTCAGCATGCAAAGTCTAATCCACACTACTTATGTAAATCGCTATCCTGACTGATGACAGAATGTTCACATTCACAGGAGAACATCCCCACCAAATGAGAGACTTCAGAATCAAAAAGAAACTGAAGAACCTTTTGGAGAAGAAATAGAAGAAACCTTCAGATCTACTCAGGAAACACCACCTTCACCATTAACCCCTCTAACAGAAGAGGTAGATAACACAGGGAGAGAAGAAAGTAGTATGATTCTGGGAGGATTCCAAACTCCACCCAAAAGATTTTCACTACCAAGGGAACCACCTCCATTATCAAGGAGAAGTGAACATCTTAGATGGACATGGTGTTACAACACCAGTAGAATACCTATACAAAATGGTACATTACAGTTGTAGTCACTATCCTTGGAACACTTACTGGATCATTGATCCTAATGATCCTAGGTTAAAACCCTCTAATTACCTAACAC
>JBBPKB010000475.1:0-12926 GCA_038089035.1 Boletellus dicymbophilus
AACCACCGTGATGTAGCCTCTAGGCAGTTTGCACTCGCCAAACGTCTCTGGGCCCGACAGGATGCCGACTTCCTTGAGCTTCTAGTCCTCTCCTCGGAGTCACTGCCGTGTTCAAGTAGTGCAAGGGCATCGAGTATGATGTCATCATAATCGCTTCCATTCATGCATTGCAAGATACTTACCTGCCATGAAAGTTCAGATTTGTCTTTGGGTCACGTCTAACATCTTGTTAACTCGAACTTGCAATCTGGGCCGCTTCATTGGGAAAGGTTTATTTATCCTGTTCGTTCGTGGGCCTCGTCGGTCTCTTCCCCCGAAGTCGCACTAACAACGTTCCAGCGGTGGCGTTTTCATATTCCTGTGTGGCACTTCAACCATCAACGTTATCGGGGTCTCGACGAGATATGAAGATAAAGCTGCCATTGCTAAAACAGCAATCCCCGTTTTCTTCCACCAATCACAAGACTTCGTCTCACGGCCGTAAGGCGTCTGTTACCCGTGCCTCAGGAAAGCCAAATCGCTCAGCTTGTTGCATAGATTGGTAGTGAGCCTACCGTAGCGGGTCTGGCAAGTTTATTAAATCTCGAAGATTCAAGATGTGCATTGTGGGGAAGCCAAGTTAACCCCGCTGGTCGCTTCATCTCCGCCTGTAAGTATATAATGACCACTTTACTTTCTGGCTTGCCAGGTTACCGTCCATGGAAAAGGCCATTGACTTTGCACCTAGCCCAGGTATGCAGCCACCAGGCTTTGGGCGCACGCCTTACCGCAAGCCAACCATCTTGGGGCGCGTTTGGCCTGTCTTGGCCGTGTCTGCGCTCTCAGTACTCTACTTTTTCAATTATCTCTTTATCGGGTACTCCCGACTCCCCGTTCATGTGCCCCTGCACGCCGCAGATGCGCTGGCGAGATGTCGTTCTTTGTCTGTCAAGCCTGCTCCCCCTCCTGGATTCAGCGGACGTGTGCAATCGGATAGGTACGAGCCGGGAACAGCATCGGTACTAATTCGGAACGCCTCCATTTGGACTGGACTGGATGACGGACGAAATGTCGTACATGGTGATATCTTGTTGGAGAATGGACTGATCAAAAGTATTGGTAACGCGAACGCGTTTTCAAGTAAAGACAGTCGTGTTGAGATCGTCGATGCCGAGGTAACTTCAAGTCAAGGACTATTTTTCGTATGTCTCGCTGACGTGTACATGCAGGGTGCATGGGTGACACCGGGGTGAGTGCGCGATGACCAATCAAGACATTACTGGCCTGACCGCGAGGTGTAAGCATTGTCGACGTTCATACTCACATGGCTATTTTGCCCTCCCCGAAGCTCCAGGGTACTAACGATTTCAACTCTGGGAAAGGCATCACCTTACCCTGGTTGCGATCCCTCGATGGTTTGAATCCACACGATGAGGGATTCGCTCATACGATCGCGGGAGGCGTCACCACGTCGCTCATTCTTCCTGGCTCTCTTAATTCTATTGGTGGCCTATACTTTGCTCACACTGACTTACGGGAAAGTTGACCGTATCTCTTCACAGGTGGGCAAGCATTTGCAATCAAGCTGCGGTCGACTAGTGAAAGCTCATCTTCGTCTCTGTTGGTTGACCCACCATATGGATTCGATGGCACGCAGGTGGACTACAGTATACCGCCTCATTGGCGTCATATGAAGTGCGATACTGTTTTACCTTTTTAGGTTAAACTGCCCTACTGACGTGTTTCATAGGCATGCGTGTGGTGCGTATACAGACATCTACCTGTATCAATTGATAATTCCACGTTACCAGGAGAAAACCCTAGTGAGTATATCCCCTATTTTATCTGACAATAGCCAAATGTTTCGTTGTAGTGGGGAGCCATTCAGCGACGAGAATGGATATCGTGTGGTCATACCGTGAAGCGTGGGTGCTCTTGATAATTTGTTATGCGCACTTTGTCAGCTAGTCCGCAGGTACAACCGCGCACGCCAAGTTAAGGAGAAGCAAGATACGTATTGCTCGAAAGCTTCTGCTAATGAATGGGAAGGACTGGGCGAGTTTCCGGAGGATCTACAGTGGGAAGCCCTCGTGGATGTCTTGAGGGGCAAAGTCAAGGTAAAACGGTGTTTGACACGAAAGTGGTATTGACAGACAAATCGACACCTCTTCAGGTTCACACGCATTGTTACGAGGCCGTAGATATAGAAGCCTTCGTGAGGGTACGTCCATGGACCAGTTTTATGTCCTGCGGAGTGTTTAACGGCGACCTTTTTTTACAGCTGTCCAATGAGTTTAAATTCCCAATTGCTGCGATCCATCACGCTAGCGAGGCATACCTTATTCCATCAGTTCTTAAACGAGCCTATGGTCAGGTCTGATGATCTTTGCATCCGGGATTGGGGAATGATCGTTTTTCTTTGCAGAACATCCTCCCGCAATTGCGATGTTTGCGGCATTCGCGAGGTAGGACTACATGCACTGGTGTTGATATCAGAAAAAAAATAAACCGACCACCGCTAGGCAAAAGCGTGAATCGTACCGTCATTCTGAATTTGCGCCTCGCATCTTGAATGAACGGGGCCTCAAAGTTGTCATGGGGGTGAAGTAACTTTATTGTACAGGCGCAGTGTTAACCTTGTGTTACTTTAGAGTGACCACCCGGGTATTTTATCTCGTTGGCTTCTGCATGAAGCTCAGCAAGCACACTATTATGGCCTTCCCGAAAACGTTGCTCTTGCTTCAGTTACGACGAACGCTGCCGAAGTGCTCGGACTGGATCACCGTCTTGGTTACGTCAAGAAAGGCGAGTGAAGTCCCAAAGAGAAAACACGTTTCTTGACGCTGACGATCTTTGGTAGGTTATGATGCAGGCAAGTTGCACGTGATGATTGTGATCCAAGCTTGATTCTCAAGTGGAGTGTCTTAGATCTTGTCGTCTGGGACAGCCATCCGTTGTCGCTTGGTGCTACGCCGATTCAAGTTTTCGTAGACGGAGTACCTCAACTCAAGGGGTCGTTTGCAAAGAAAAAGGCTGACAGACAGACCGCCCCAAAAACTCCAAACTTTGACGAGGAAGCCAAGGATGCTGTCAACTTCGTCGGACTGCCCCCTCTGGGTGTAAATTCAATCGTTCCCGGCAATGTTTTATTCCGAAATGTATCCAGCTTGTGGTCGAGGGACGATTTGGGGGTACATGCTGTCTTCCGGACTGGCTCCGACGACGAGCGTGTCGTCTTGTTTGAACGTGGAAAAATCGTGTGCGCGGGCTTGACTGAAACTTGCAAATCATTTGTCGATAGTACGCGCCCGAAAGTGGTCAACTTGGAGGGTGGATCTATCACCCCCGCCCTAGTGTCTACAGGCACGCCGCTCGGCCTCCAGGAGATTGCCTTGGAAAAGAGCACTTCGGATGGTCCTGTCTTGGATCCACTGAAAGGGTCCATCCCGGCTGTACTTGGTGAAGCTACCATCACGCGTGCCGTCGACGGTCTCATATTTGGAACTCGGGATGCTCTGTGAGGCTACCGCCGTCATCCCAGGGTCTGTACTAATCATTCCGACATTTCTTTGTGCAAAGGATTGCCTATCGATCTGGCGTTTCGACTTCAATCACGTCACTCCTCACAGAAGGTTTCCTCGGTGGTTTGAGTGCCCACATTTTCCTCGGGGCGAAAAACAAATTGGAGAGGAATGCTGTGCTTAGCGATGTCGCTGCCGTTCATGTCGCGGTCCAACACGGGGCTGCGGGGCCGAGTGTGAGCACGCAAATAGCAGCACTCCGTAATCTTCTGTTTGGGCCGTACAAGGGGGAGCGAGGGGTAGCATTCGAAGCAGTTTTCAAGGTTCTTTCATCCATCCAAGAGCCGTTACTCCTGAACTGAATCTAACGCGGACTTGTACAGGGAAAATTGCCTCTGGTCGTCGACGCGAAAAATGCGGACATCATCGCGAGCCTTTTGAAGCTCAAACAGGAAGTCGAGGCGACCTCTGGAACGCCAATGAAGATGACTCTAGTGGGCGCAGGCGAAGCGCACCTTGTGGCTGCGGAGTTGGCAGCTGCAAATGTGGGCGTCGTCGTCACCCCTCCGAGACCGTTTCCCTTGACCTGGGAGGGCCGCCGAATGTCAGCCGTCATGTCTTGTTTTTGACCATTTTAATGATATATTTTACTCCAAAAGCATCGAAGGACCGCCTGTCACGGAACGCAGTATGGTTGCTACGTTGTTCGCGCATGGAGTGACAGTCGGACTCGGGCATCAAGGAGTCGAAGAACGTGCAAGGATGACCACTTGGGCTGTGCGCAATATGAGATGGGATGCTGGTTGGGTGAGTTCAAGCAGAATTATCAGCTTTGCACAGTATCGTGATCCGACTCTTCTTTTCCCTCTCCTCTACAGGTACAGATCGATTCCCACGGGTTGATTAACGTAGAGGACGTGCTGAACATGGCGACATCAAATGTCGAAAGGTTGCTAGGAGTGACTCGTAAGGCATCGGAAAGCGAGTTGGTGGCGACCAAAGGAGGGGAGCTTCTCAGTTTCGAAGGAAAGGTAGTTGCGGTGACTTCTCCGAGACGCGGAGTGGTCGATCTCTTTGAGTAGAGCCCGCTCGGTGTCACGGATAACTATCCTGGAGGATTGTACTAGTATTGCTATCTTGAATGAATCTCTACGTGTGACTACGCGCCGAGAAGAGAACCTGAACACTGAAGAACTTAGTAGTACCGTTCAAGGCAGCCTGAGCGCGTATTACGGCGACTGAGCGTGTTACTGGCAGTGTCACCAGTGTCTCCGAGATCATCATGACGAACAACATTTGGTAACGATACCTACTCCGAGTTGGCAGGTTAGTCACCCTCAGTTGCATTTGACAAGCTAATAGTGGGACCGCATTACAACAAATTTAAGTACTATACACGACTCTCCTCGTACTTGCCAGCTACCACAATCCACCATGACCAGTGGCAAGCCAGTCCTACTAGTACTAATTCGTTACCTCATGCTTTTGCCACTGGTACGGGCGAGCATTAAACGGTCGTCTAATCGAACAGTGACTAATGAGGCTACTAGTGTTAGGTTCCGAGGACATGGCTACTGTACCACTAAGAGTTAACGACAGATCAATTGATGCTACGATGTATTGATGTCTAGTGTGTTCCATTGGTTGCGGCGTCATGCCTACAGGTGAGCCTATCAGTTGGTCAATCTCCATCAAAGTGTTCGCTTGCCAGCACGTCGTGTCTGTTTTAACTGAGCAGCTTGCATGGTATAAAGGCACGTAGATTGGCCAGGCTGCGTAACAGCACGGTCTTCTCTGGCACAATGAAGCTGACTCTCATCTCATCTCTCGCTTTCGTGTTGGGAGCTCAGGCGGACCGCACGATAACTATTGGAAGTCAATGTCCTGACCCAATCTGGTAAGTTCGTGCCTATGAGCAGTTGAGTCGATAACCAGGAAGGTTTCAAGGGTGGCCGTGTATACGGGCCCGGATCTCGTCAAGGACCTTAATACTGGGTGCGTTTCCACTCTGCCTGGTATCCGTGAGTACTCACTATCTCTAAAGATGGAAGGCCGAGACATGGAGCAGCAAGACACTCACTGTACGATCTATGTCTTATAATATATTAATCTGAGCTGTCTTTCAGGTCCCGGATGGTTGGTCTGGCGAAATCTAGGTATGCTGGTAGACGTCGGGAGCGCAATTAATCTCACACTTCTCCCACAGGCTCGTCGCGAATGCGATTTTAGCACCGGCAGTACAGATCCCAGTACCTGCAAGAGTGGCGGTTGCGAAGGTGGATTGGAGTGTACTAAGGAGGTATGTTAGCTTGTCGTTTTCTCCGTTACGCTTCGTCGAATTCACTCGTGCATGCAGGGTGTTGGTCCTATTACAACGGCCCAGTTCGTGTTCAACACCGTGGGCGGTGACTATTACTACGGTATATACACTCACGCGCTGGAAATTCTACTCTGACAATCGGTGTCAGTTTCCCTTATGGAAGGATTCAACTTGCCCATGTACATCTCTCCGAGTGACGTCGATTGTGGCAATGTGGGGTGCAGCACCGATCTCCTTGCCCTGGGTTGTTGGTACCGTCGGTCTTCTCTGCAAACTAAGAAATAATTGATTATAGGTCCCTAATCCCTCATCGGTCCCACCGACTCGAGCGGGAATCCTCTGGGATGCATGAGTGACTGTGAGGCCAATTTGGACGGCAACAAAGGCAGGCATTTACATGATCAGCAAGAGCGACGTGCAATTTTAAAAAAAATCTAGACAACTCGCCCAACTGCTGTACTGGCCAATATGCCACAAAGGCAGCTTGTCCCCCTTCGGGCGTCGGACACTACGATTTTTTCCGTGCGTAAATTATGCCGTCACATTTGCGCTAGAAACTTGTTCCTGAAAGCATTACCATGCGATAGACGACAATTGCCCACAGGCGTATGTCTACCAGGAGGACGAATATTACAACACGGCATCATTCGGCCAATGCACTTCTGCGGAAAGCACTGAGTACACTGTGGTTGTTTGCCCTTAGCACAGAAGCGGGCCCATCATAGAGGGAAAGTACATGCCCATAACTGTGATGGATGGTAGTACAGCGATCATGTAACGTGTTGTCATGTCTTGGATCTATACATACTCTGGGCTAGTATGTGTATTGAAGAAAAAGTTTAGAAAAAATAAACTCTTAAAAAAACTGATGATTGAGGACCCACAACTTTTTGGTCCACTCGGTTAACGCATTTTGTTTTCTATGACAAGCCTACGGCATCCATTATCACGTGACGTTTGTCGACGCTCCCCACTACTCTGCATACTTTCATTAAGCTGGCCAATGACACGTTTACTCCCCCTCTTCCTTCTCTTCCTCTTACCGTTCTCCTCCGCCATCAAATTTGCCCTTCCTCCCGCCAGAATCCCTATCCAAAAGTGCATATGGAACGCAGCCCATCCGCACGCGCTCGTCATCGTCACTGCCAACGTTGGTCCTGGTCCCAGTCAGCGCATCGACATTGAAATCATCGACTCGACACCCCAGCGAAATGTGTACCTCTCAAAGAAGGACATAAAGGGCGAGACTCGTCTTGCAGTCACTGCCCACGCCGAGGGCGAGGTTGGCGTGTGCTTCAAGAATCATTTAGCGTCAGGTCCGTAGTGCTCCATGTGTCTAGGAGAACATGCGTCAAATTATGCGACCGTTTGTTACATGCTCAAAAAAAAAGCAGATGTCAAGGCGGACGTCGCCCGGAATATGACACGGACGATTGACCTCGACATTGACATTGGCGCTGACGCGGTCGATTACAAGTATGTCTTGCTTTTTTTTTCGTTCCTATCCCGTTCGTTTATGCAACCCGCATATTTTTTCCCCAGCGCTATTGCAAATCAAGAATCTCTGTCTGGAATCGAGACAGAAATGCGTAAACTGGAAGGAATCGTCAAAGAGATTGTTGATGAACTAGACTATCTTAAAAAACGAGAAGAGAGGTTTACCGACACGAATCGTACGTTATTTCCTCCCCATGTATACACTTCGTCGCTCATGCGCCCCTGACCAGTTTCGACGAATCAGCGTGTGCAAAATTTTGCCTGGTTCTCGCTTGTCTCCCTTGTAGGCTTGGGGGTATGGCAGATTTTCCACCTTCGCGCTTTCTTCAAACGCAAGTACCTTATTGACTGAGTAGTGCTACAATATCATGAATTACGCTTCCCATGCATATGGACCTGGACGGTCACGATCACTTCTGACTCTCGTTTTTGCATTGACATTAATGTCATAGTCATCTGCACTGGGCTCTACGTCCTACATTACAAAGCCAGGCAAGGAAGACGGGTAACCGATAACGGTTGAACATGGAATAAGAGTGACCGTCTTTGAACATGGGTAGTCGATGGGGGAAATATCAACACAGCAACATGAAACCTATCCACAGAAAAAAATGGGGAAAAGAGGTCGATAGAAAAGCGAGTTCATGTGTCAGGGTCCCTCACCACTAGACCAAGGTATTCGTACGACACCGATCTGATACTCCCCTACCTCCAACTGCCCCACAAAATTTTGTCTGTCAGCGGTCTGACGAGACGTCATCGTAGATGGCTGGAACGGCATGGCGATCATGACAGCAACTTGAACAGCCTCTGGCGGTGGTCTTCGAACGGGTGGTGGCCTCGACGGATGTTCAGGTCGTTGAGGACACACGTATGACCGCAACGCCGCGCCTACTCCACGCGCCACGGAGCCGCCCTCGTTCTGCACTCTTGGTGATATCCGTGATGCCTCCGGCGGGTTCGTATCCGATTTGGACCGGTTTGGGCAGCCAATCAACGCCGATCGCGACCACACCAACGCGGCAGATACGGGCTATGTCACAAGATATACGCCATACACCAAAAAAAAAAAACGTTACAATCCCCGATCAGGGAACGCGATTTGCCAAGGAAGGTGAAAGAACTGACCTGTACGCCTTTCCAGTGGCGCCCAGATTTGCCAGATGCGAGTGCAAAATGGCCCGCCGTCATCGACGAAGACGGGGGACACGTCCACGTCTCCTGAAATGTGGGCCGCACGAGTCGCCGTCGGCCACGCTTTCGTGCTGTAAACGGATTCCCCTCCATGTCTTGCAGTTGAGCGTCCCAGGCCGTCCCAATGAGCCGGAGTCGCCGCCATGAACCCAGGCCACACCCAATGAAGATAAGGAGGAGGACGACGAAGGTGATAACAAAGCCAAAAAAATAGTTGGCACTTGTGATGGACGGGGAAGAAGAGGTAGTCGTAGATGGCGGCGGCGGCGGCGGCCCCCCGGAAGGAGGTGGGGGGGGAGGGGCGCCTGAAGGAGGTGGGCCAGGGGGAGGAGAAGAGGAAGGGGAAGACATGACGTGCTTGGACGATATCGAGCACTTGGTTGTACTCGATAGCGATCCAGACTGGGTATAAGAGTTATGAGGTGTTTCAGGACGGCGGGGATTGCGGGGGTCGTAACCACGGGCGAGTGTTCGAGAAGCGGGCTTCAGCCAGACATGATCGTGGTTGAGAACGACATCCTCGACCACTGTCAATGGCACGTCAGGGTCGTGTCGGCTAACTGCTTAAATTTTTGTTTGATATTCTCCGACTCGGTCTCTTGTACTACTACACTTGCTGGCTATGCATGTACACTACTTAGTAACAGGTACATAGTACCGCGACATACTACACTTTCTTATCCATAACTTTATCCGATATCATGCATCCTGTACGCAGGCAAAAATGTCATAAATAGACAGACGCCCCGCAGCCAGCGGGGGACATGACGACCTCGTTTCACTATGTGTGGCCGGCAGACATGCCGCGCGATGGACTGAACCGTCGCACAAATCGCTGCCATATGCTCGGTCGGCGCTCACGTCTCGTTGGTCGCGCCGTCGCCATCCGCTCTGTCTCATATCCAGCGCGCTCCTGCTCGTACTCATACTGGCCTGGCCCTGAGGGAGGACGTAACTCTGGTCGGTCTCCCGGCCCGTGGCTTGGCCAGCCAGCATGAAGTTGAACACCACCACCGTAGCGTTCTTCTGCTCCGCTCGCCTCTTCGCTGGCCTGTGGTACTCGTGGCATCGGTCCTTCAGGTCCGCATGACGATAGCACGTCATGTCCAGGCCTCCGAGGATTCATCGCCATACTCGGATGCCCCTGGCACCCTACTTCCGCGAGGCGCGGAGAAATGGTGTGAGCTAGGTCGCGATAACGTGGTGGAGGTGGAATAGGAGCCGTGTTCGCGTTCAGTCCTGTGCCCGCACTGGGCACCGTGGTGGACGTCACATGTGCTACTTGGCCGTGCGCGACCGCCTTCACAGGCGACGGTCGCACTACCAGAGGAGATGGTGCATGCGGTGGTAAAGGCGGGGAGAACAGTAAAGGCGGTGGCGGTGGCTCTGATGCTGGCATGTCGGAGGTCGCTATATGATCAACTGCAGGAGGTGGGTGCGAGTATATGTCCTCAGGAGGGAGAACCCAGTCTTTAGCCGGAAAGATCATCCCTGGAGGAGGTACAATGGGAGCGGGAGGGAGAACAAAGTTGCCTCGTTTCCCAGGCACACGGGATGTGTCCCATCGAGAGCGAGCAATCACAATCGGAGGGTAGTTTCGATGCTGCTGTTGTGACTGTGGGTGATGCAGCGGGTAGTCAACACGAGGACGAGGCTCATCATAGAGGGGACCTTGCAACTGAAAGGCAGGGTCATCGCGAGAGCCTGAGCGGTACGAAGATTCGTAGGATCCACTCCGTCCCAGGCTGTCACAGTCATCGCTGTTATACACCGACGCGACTTCCCAGTCGTCGTAGCTCGCATTTTGTCGAAAAACGGGGATGGCCATCAACGAAGAAATACTTTGCAGTTAACAAGAGGTGGGGTGCAAAGAAAACAAGAAGACCAATATTCAGATACTTTGGAAGTGACCCTGCAAATAAAAAGTCATGGATGGGAAATGCAAGTTTTCAGCTTCAGAAGCGTGTCAGTCTTACTCATATACAGCAAGGGTCGAGACACGTTCCGTGGAGAGGCTGAAGGCCAACGCGATACACCGTGGCGTATCGCGTTTATCTGGAGCTCATAACGATCGTAAAACAACCGGATTTCTCGTAGCGATCACTATGCCGGTGGTACAAGACTACGAACACTGGCTTGCTCGTCGACCTGGTGGGCCTAAGGAACCTCAAATGTTTGTCAAAAAAACATTTACCAGATCAAGAGGGCGCCACCGGTGAATGACCAAGTCACAGTCTTAACGGTCCGAAAGGAACGATCGATGCATCGATGATGACGTTAATTTTGCTTCGCATTCGAGTGATTGGTCCCCTGGCTCCTCAGATTAGGAAGACAACGCGGCAACCGTGCAGCGCAAGACACTCGTGCCATCGAAACCTGTGTTTCATTAGAGTGGCCTATCATGTCGCCAATTTGATGTCCATCACATTCACAGAAACACCACCAGCAATGGATGCCGTACAAGATAAACAAACTGTTTGATTCACTAAACTTTGTGATCATGCAAATTTTTTTTGTTGTACTGGCGCAATGATTACTCACGCAAGCAAATTTAGCCCCACGCCTTTCCGACGTTCCTCCCAGCTTCGACGCAATCACCTACACTCACGCCCCCTACTCCCGCACCCACGACTTCCATTCGACCGTTCCATGGATCGGATGAGAGTGCGTCCTTTAGCTCTTTCATCCGTTGTATGTGACCAACGGTATATAGGGGGATACAGCCCGAATTGGGGTGAACTTTGACAAACAGGGGTGTAGGAAGGGATCGACCAAGCTGATCCGAGAGTTCAGAAAGTAAGGTCGGTATATCGACTTGCGGAGAAGAAGGCGGATCAGAGACGTATGGACCGCCAAGCATCACAGCCATCTTGACGATATCTGGAGTGTCTTGACCCGTAGCCGAGCATGAATCAAAGACACACCCAAGGATTCCCGAACCGTTAGCCGTAGCGTAACCGTCTACCGGGCGAGGAACAAGGTAACCAAACCCATCTGGGTGAAGTGGAAGCGAGGGTGAACGGAACACGAGGTTGACAACTGTCACAGAAGAGTAAGTGTTGGCAGTAAGATGAGGTAACTGTGCCGGAGGCGAGAGTATTTCATGTAATTCAGGAAGCGGAAGAGCAGAAACGACATGCGTTGGGGAAAAGGTTTCTTGTGAAGATGTCGTTAGCTAAGAACAAGTTAGATTGTACCATAGCATGGAAGAACACCATCACCTTGAATTGGCCATTGTTCGGGTCGAGGCGAAGTCCCGTTACTTTCACCCCGTCACACAATTGCACGTTGGGCTGTTTGCGAAGGTAGTTCACGAGGGCATCGACAAGTGTGCCTATTCCATCTTGGAAGGTGTAGACGGAAACCTTGCGCATTTTATTCTGCAGATTTCCCAAGTTATAATTCACGTCTGTAATCGGCTGTGGGGGGCTAGAACTGCGTGGACGCAAGAAGCCAAGTAGAACAGAGCCCCAACCACGCTCCTCCGCGTCCCACATGGAGGGAAAGGTAGAGCGCAAACTAAGCTTTCGGGCGTCGGCAGCGTATATCCCATGGACGAGTGCACTTCCAAATACCCGAGCAAAGTCGGCACCAAACCTTCTGGTGAAGAAACCATCCACGGACTCGTCCTCAACGCCAGGTGGTCTATTTCTCTGGGTAAACAGCTCCCAAAGTATGGCAGAAAAGAGTATACGACCCAGGTCAGTGTTCGGCGCTCGCCAGGAAGCGAGGATTTCCAACGGTGACGATGGAATGCGGTGGATCTGTTGCGAACCATTGGTACAGAGGAAGCGATTCTTGGCGGCTGCAGAGGACCTGGGGACGGTGAGGAGGGATTGTGAGAGGTCCAGGAGGTGAATCTAGTCACTCGTAGTGGTGGTCAGACGAGTCAGAAGCTACTCTAAGCGACCCACCAACTCAAGGACGCTAAGCGCATTTGGACGTATCGTTCGCGGACCCCCCTCGAGAAGGACGTGTGCCACATCCTGTACATTTTCCAAAGAAACGCTGACTCTTTCAGAGCGCACCCAACCCCCGAAACGAGTGTCTTTGTTTACAAGCACGATGCGCGCGGAGGGGAAACGTCGAGAGAGATGAAATGCGGCAGACAGGCCTGACAGACCCCCGCCAAGGACGACGACGAACATGACCCGACTTTCGAAGAGATCAAGCAGTATTTCCCACAGATATCAGTGGACAGTGGAGAGCGAAGCTTGAAGCTTGAAGGATCGGTTTCGACGCTGTCGCTGTCATGTCGCGGCGCTCGACGTGTAACAATGTGGGCCTTGCCCCACATTGTCGTCCTGCTGTCCACGATGACCCACACCGACTCGGCGAAATCATCAGGTCGATATGATACGTCGTAGTCGGCCAGCATCCTAAAAGAAGAAGTTATTTCCCACCGTCGCACCACG